>JAUCBJ010001398.1:0-145448 GCA_032718475.1 Nemertoderma westbladi | reverse complement strand
GTATAATGAAAGGTTGATTATCTCCAAATATTTTTGTCATGAAATTGTCAACTTCAAAACCGAAGAAAGCGAAAAAATAGCGAAAACATTTTTTTTTCTGACCTGTCATGTAGAATAGCATCTTAGGCATCTACTGTATATGCCAAATTTCAAATTTTTTTGGTTTTGCCTAAAATTTGGCATATACAGTACGTGCCTAAGATGCTATTCTACATGACAGGTCAGAAAAAAAATTTTTTCCGCTATTTAATATTAGTTAATACTAGTTAATGATAAAAAAAACTTGGTTGCGCTTAAAACCCTAAGGCTTTTACAGTTTTGAACCTATTCACATGAAAGTTTTTTTATACAGTATGATAGATCAAAGATGGGGCAACATAACTATCAGGCGAAATTTTGTTAAAATAATTCTGTACCGCTAGGTGCCGCTGCAAATTTATGCTAATTTTTAGGTTTTTTATAAATAGTATTAAATTTTATTAACAAAAAATTTCGAAAAGTTGTCTGATACTATTATGCAGGGTGGCTATCTAGACACCTACAGGAAGATTCAGACTAATTACTCAAAAATTGTAGAAGTAGAAGGGTTATGAAGTTGACAATTTCATGAAAAAAATATTTGGAGATAATCGGCCTTTCATTATACATAGTAATAGTAATTTCAATAGGATTCCCTAAATTGAAATTTACATAACTTGAAAACTAAACGAGCTACTAAATAACGGTTTTCAGATTTGGAAACACCATTCAATGGTGCATTATACTAGACCATAAAAAAAATTCGACATATTTTGGACCAAAATGGTGTACCCCAAATGGTTAAGGAACAATAATGCTATTATTTCGGACGTGTAGTATGTCGTGTTACTAAACTGGTAGCAAAGCCGTTAAATATTGATATTTAATTTAACGATTATTGCTGTTTATTTGTCTTTTAACAGGAAATCCCAATGCATGTTTTCGAATCGAAACGAAAAGATAATTTGATAATGTTTGTCCATCACATGCTAACCATTAGTCTATTGATGGGTTCCTATATAGTGAACCTTGTCCAAATGGGCTTGTTGGTTGTAGTTGTTCACGATGCAATGGATCCTATCGCTTACCTAGCGAAGGTGAGATCGGCAAATGGATCACTTCTAACTTGTTATTTTTATTTATTAACAAAAATAATGTTACTATTAAGGGGGGGGGGGGGGGGGGGGTAGCGCATTTTCTGACCAAAAAGTCGAATTTTGAAATATATCCTATCTGATGCAGAATTTCATGCTGAATCCGAATATGGAAACCGTTTTCCTATATCTTCCCATATCTTTCCCACATCTCATAGTTTTCGAGATATCTTGGGATAGAAGATACTGGCTCCAATATATCGCGATATTGGTAAAAGAGATGATGTTCGGGGTTTGCATTCCTAATTGGATGTCTCCACGAGAAAGAACACACAATTTTAATTGAGAAGGTATTTTTTTATGATTATTGGACCTACTTGTCAGTTTATAAGACAACTTCAAGTCTCCGGAATGAAGGCGGGATTCGAATGACAAGACTCTGAAGACGACCACTAGAACTGGAGATTATACATTTTGAAGATCTCCGATATGTCTATTCCGTGTAATCCCGCAAAGACCGCAGAGTCCCGTCATTCGAGTCCCGCCTTCATTCCGGAGACTTGAAGTTGTCTTATAAACTGACAAGTAGGTCCAATAATCATAAAAAAATACCTTCTCAATTAAAATGTTATGCTCTTTCTCGTGGAGACATCCAATTGGCACCACTGAGCAAAGAAATTTGCAGAAATTGAATGCAAACCCCAAACTCCATCGCCTTTACCGATATCGCGATATATTGGAGCCAGTATCTTCTATCCCAGATATCTCGAAAACTAAGCAAGATATGGGAAATTTTCCATATTTGGATTTGGAAAGTTTCCATATTTGGATTCAGCATGAAATTCTTCATCAGATAGGATATGTTTCAAAAATTCGTCTTTTAGGTCAGAAAATGTTCTACCCCCCTTAATTAGAGTAGACACTTTGTCTTTAGCTGGAAGGTCCCGTGCCGTTCATTGGGGAGTTTGTTTCGTTGTTTAGTTATTATTACAGAGTGTTTAAACTTAGGAGTTGATGCAGCGACGGCTTTTCCACTTACATGTAACAGCCAAGAGAGAGAATTGAGATAGAACAGAAAAGTGAGAGGGGACCCTTCGGTTTTTCTTCTTTTTCGTTCAACGATAACTTTACTTTGATACAGTAGAACCTAGGAAGGACAATCTTTCACTTTTTACTTACATTTTTGTTTTAGGTTCTCCATTACGCTAAATGCGACCACATCGCACGGCCGTTGGTTTTTGTTTTGGTTGCTGTATTCTTCGTATCCCGTCTTTATTTATTCCCCTTCTACATACTCAATTCTGTCATGTTCAAGAGTATGGAGGTTTACTCTGTCTACAACCCCTTCTACCCGCAGTCATGGCAACCACCCCGTCTCCACACCATTCCGTGGTTCACCTGGTGGAGTTACTTCAACTTTAAGTTGTCGTTGTTGATGTGTTTCTCCTGCGTTTGGGGTTTCGGTTTCGCGAAACTCGCCCTTCGCGTGGCTAAACGTGAACGAGTTCAGGATACTCGAAGCGAAACTGAATCGGCTTCCGGATGCGAAGAACTGAATGGAAACTTATAAATTGTAAAGATTTGTTTGATTGGTCGCATTAGATTGGAAATGACCAAAAAAGTAGAATGGGGTTTCCAAAAAACAAAACAGACAGGGAGTGGAGGAATGGACATAAATCACATTAATTAATCAGTAATGCCCCAGTTTAGCAAAGGCAGTTATACAGTAGGCCTATTTCGACTTTGTTACCACCTCATAGGTGGCCGTTTTATCCGGGTACCAAATATGTAACAAGACGTGGAAATTTCATTGCGAATTAGGAGTGTATTAACGCTAAGCCGGCTACCGACCAACAATCATTACACTACCTCCCTTAATACTAGAACCATTTTGAGGGGGTCGGAGCCCCCCCCCCCCCCCTCCCTAATTTCTTTCAAATTTAAACCATATGCTACGAAATTTGATATGATGATAGTTCGACAATTTTTCTTTCTGCTGACCTTGTCGGATTTTTCAATTTCTGAGCTATTTAGAGCATAATTATATGCATATTCAATATTCATATGCATCTACTTCTGTACTATTACTACTAGGTCGAGCGAAATCGTACAGTGGAAATGAGATCCTTCCGGGTTTACCGATTCTCCATAGTTGTCGCAATTTCGTTTCTCTCAAGTTCAGTATCCCTTTCAAGCTATAGATAGATAGATAGATAGATTTATTTATACATTATGGAAAAACAATAACAAATACACCAAACAATGTACCGGTATAAAGGTATTGTATAGGATTTATACATTATTGGATATAGGATTATTATATATTATTATTATAGGATTATAACATATAGGATTACCCCTAAAGCTTTGCAGCTTTAGGGGTCCTTTAAAGCTGGTCTACTGTACATACAGTATGTTATAGCCGGTCGTCTACGGGTACGCTTTCCATGTGTTGGTTGCCATAAAAGTAGATCTGGTATGACCTCGTCTTTACTTCGCCAGCAGTGCCCACTGAATCGTAATCTGCGTTCACGGAGGGTGGTTGATACAGGTGGTATTGTACCATCAAGCTCGGCGTTTGTCATGTGTTGTCTCCAGCTGATGTTTAGGGCTGCCCTTAGTAGTCTTGTGTAGCAACCATCCATTCAGTTGTTCAAGTGATTTCGTCAGTCTTTAGGTCTCACCCCCGTATAAAAGTCGACTCCAATGTCGCTCGAAAGAACTTAGTCTTCAGGTGCCTGGAGAGATCTGATTTCCAGATGGTATCCATTTTTGATAGAGCTACCCAAGCCTTTGCTTTCCTAACTTCTATGTCCTTTTTGCTACTCTCTCTCATGACCCAAGGTACCGAAAGTCGTCAACCTTCGGTACTACTATGTTATGGGTACCCACTTTTTAAACAAATTTATTCATATGAAAATTGCTTTTATCATGAGGTTTTTTGTTCTAGAACAAGTATTTAACCTTCTGCCAGTACGATGGTAGCTAGTAATTTTGATTTTGTGTTATAGCTAGTACTTTTTATTAGCTAGTGAAAAAAATTATAATGGAAAAATTGAAAAAAAATTTGACCAACTATTTTCTTGTAAAAATATATTTTATTTTGAAGTTTTTTATCTAGAACAAATATTTGACCTTCTGACAGTAAGATGGTAGCTAGTACGGTACTATTAATTTTGTGTTAGCTAGTACTATTTATTAGCTAGTAAATGTAAGATATACTGGTAATTTAATTCTCAATTATATATTTGCATGGAATAATTTATGAGTCATGGCAGCTAGTAATTTTTATTTGATAGTCAACGTAGCTAGTAATTATTCACTAGCTAGTTTTTTATACAAAATATGAGATACAGATGTAAAAATAGAGTTTTTACATATTTTACTTATTTAGGCCTATTTTACTTATTACTAGATTTATTTATCTTTTTATTAGTCATTTCTACAGTAGAATATATTGATGATATGGAAATTGTCTAAATAAAAGGGGCACTACAAAATTTCTTTTCTAATTTTAAGATCACTATCTATCTACCTTTAAAAACACTAGCTACCATAATAAAAAATAATAGCTAACCTCTCTCAGAAGGTGAAATAATTTATGTTCTAGAACAAAAAACCATCTTGATAATATCCATTAACATGGTCCAAAATATTATTTTGTAATTTTAAGATCTCTAGCTACTTTTAAAAACACTAGCTACTTTAATAAAAAATAACAGGTAACCTCTCTCAGAAGGTGAAATTTATGTTCTAGAACGAAGAACAACATGATAATATCCAATAATATTGTAAAAAAAATTGCTCAAAAATTTGGGGCCAAAAATTTGGTTTTGTAATTTTAAAAACAGTAGCTGCCTAAAAGAAATCACTAGCTACCATAAAAAAAACAATAGCTAACGTCTAACAGAAGATGACATTAATGTTATAAAACAAAAAACCTCAAGATAATAGCCATTAACATTGTCAAATAAATGGTCAAAAAGTGGGTACCCATATATCGAAATAGCGCAGAAATTGAAGAATCCGGCCAGGATTTTGAAAAGAAAAATTAATTGTCGAACTATCATCATACCAAATTTTGTAGCATATGAGATTGAAATTTGAAAAAATTAGGGGTGGGGTGGGGCTCCGACGTGCTAAAAATGGTTGTTGTATTAACCTTTTGATGGTGTAGATGGTGTGCATTAATAAGGTTAATTAATGTCAATTATCGATTACGGTAATATTAAAGTACACGAAAGGTTGCACTATACGGAAGGTAATAGATGATAGTTATTAGCATAAGTTACAGTTTCGTTTTTTGTTTGTATACAGGGTAATGTACTCGGGGCTACATTTACACCCGCAGAATAACTGAGATATTACTGAAAAATATCCATAGTTTGTCTCTTTATTTACAAATAGTTATTGCTATTTATTTAAATAAATTCCAGAACATTACATTTACTTTTAGAAGTGACATCGAGACAGTCTAATAAATAAATAATATTCCCGAAAGTTTTACAGTTATTATCCGCCATGAATTGAACTGATTAACTGATTGAACTGATGCTTAAAATATAAATACTGTATTTTAAACGCAAGTGTCTCAATATTTCATCTTTAAAAAATAGCAAAATGTTATCTATTTTTAATCTGATTAATTGGTACTTTTAATTAATTACTAACTATCAATGTCTGAAGTATTTTACTGCCAAGCGTATAATCTTAAATTAATATAATACAATTACTGGACATATTTAATAAACCAATAGGCCCTAGTTAGTTGAAATGCAATTCTTTTTCAGTGTCATCATCTTTGTATAACTAACATGCAGTAAAGAGTGGCGAATGAACTAACTCATCTTCAAATTTCCCTCAAGTCATTGCCTGGAAATAATAGAAATTGCAGACGCGTTAAAGTAAAAATAAATAGTTTATTAACTATACTGTACATTAATCGATGGTGGTCAAGATTCTGGAAATATTACATTTTTAGAATCGTTACAACATAAGCTGTCTAATGATATAATTAAAAACGACTAATGTGAAGAATGAATAATGGCCAGAATACGAAGGATGCTATTTTGGAAAAGACACTTTTTCAAAACGCTTTAAAATTAAGGGTTAAATTTAAAATTCTAGATCCATGGGGTGATGGACGGTGAGTTGAATTAGATGTGTTTCGAACTTCAAGCAATAATGATAAAGATTTATAGAAAAATTCCACCCCCTCCCACATAATTTATCTACAAGTCCGTGTCATCAGAAAATTACTCTACAGTTTAGGCCTAGGCCTATTTTACGGGTCATGTGGGGCGAGTCAAAACTGCGAGCCATCAGCGAACTGTTATAATTATACTATGTCGTTATCTAAAAGTTCGTGTGTGTGTCAGTGTGTCGGAAGCCAAGATATAACTAGCCATAATTGTAATTGTTCGCTAAGATGGCTTGCAGCTTCTGTCGCACGAAGGCCACACTCGTGTTGTACTTCCTTAGGAAACGAATAAGTTTGGCAGCCCACTAATGTACTGAGTGAATTTGTTCGACAAGTTTCTTTAGAGCATAAGATCCAATCACGGCCGGATTTAGAGTGGTGGTTGGCCTGGGGCCGGGTCAGTGGTGTGGGGCATAGGGCCGGGTCAGTGGGGTGTGGGGCCTGTGCTCTACTGTATGGTGTTTGCACATACGGCGCCGAGCAATTCTCAAAGATACTGTATAACCTTTCAAAGAAACTTGAATGTAGATGTAAATATATTACAGTAGTACGAAATGTGAGTCAGGAAATGGTTGGAAATTTCAGGACTTTCCTACACATTTTTCGTGAAATTTCTTATACATTTTCGGATTTTCCGGAAATTTCCTATTTTATTACTTATAATATATAAATTCATAAGCTACTGTACAAACATATTTACTGTTTTTCCCACAATATTTTTGTTTTTCATATATTTTGGGAAAAATAAGTGGCAAAATTCAAAATTGCCATGTTCGGTTTCAGTTCGGTTCCGGTTCGGCTCCTCTATCGTTCGGTCGATCCCTATAGTTATGGGTCGCGTTGGGGGGCCCACAATGGCGGGGGGCCTGGGGTTTCGGCCCCTTCGCCCCCCCCCCCCCCCCCCATCCTCTAAATACGGCATCCAAAGATGGCATGTGGATGACTTCTGTTACTTGGGATCATGGATCTGGAATTAAGGGAGCAAGCACTATTTAATAACAACATTGAATCATGGGCAGCATTGAATAGTAAAGGGATTTATAAGTCCCTTAGAATAAAACTGTATTTAAACAGCAGACCAAGTACTCCTATAATATTGAATCATGTTTAATGCAAACATCTCCAACCAGACAATGCAGCATGGGTGTCTCATAGGAGACGTGTTCATTCCCCTTAATCATTGGAAAGCGCAGTCTCGTGTCCGTAATTTATAATTCGCGTTTGATTGGTAGCCATGGAAACTGAATTAGTTTGAGACTACTTTACGATTTTTTTTAGGCATCATGTTCTCCAATCCATGATTCAATCTTAATAAAATTATTAGGTAGGCCTTTTCATTACAAAAATAAAGTGGCGTCTGGAATAATTTTACTTAGGTATTTGTATCAATAAGAAATAATATGGAAACAGAATGTAAATTTTTTCACATACTTTTAATTATAACCATAATAATTGTCCTTCTGATAAGCTTGGGCTACCAAGGCGTCCTGTTCTAAACGTTGGACTTTCTTGGGGTCCCATTTTTTCGATTCTCGTGATTTCTTGACGCGCTCAGCACATTTATTCTAGAAACAAAATTATACATAATACAGCAGAGTGTGAGGGAATAACTTAAATTTGCATATCTTGGTAATGGGATAGTTTATCACTTATATCAAAACCAGAAATACACATAAAATCACACCCCCCCCCCCCCCCATACCAAGGCATTATAATAATACTATTTTTTATAATTTTTAAAACATTATCATATAATTAATAATGAATTCTAATTAATCTTACCTCTAGCGGGGTAAAATTGAACCAGATAAATTAAATAATTTGTTTTAATTAAATAAATAATTAAAATTAATATATAATCAGTTAATGTGATCTGGAGATGTGCAATACCCACACATATAGGCCATCCAGGTATGATTCCAATAAAATTCTCTGTTACGTTCGAGTAGGTAGGGTGAGAGTTTAGGAGGCCGATGTAATATGGTATTATACGCAGATAGGGAGGATGTTGAAGCAATCCACCAAATTCATCACTCTTCAGGGGAAAATCGACGAAAATAACAGCTGATTACTCTCATAAACATGTTCTATTGAGTTTCGTGTATTATTTTGGTTATAATGCCGTGCCATTGTATCCTGCTCCTTTCCATTTAATTGATATTATAACATTGAGACGAGATTTATATTTTCAACAACAAGGGTTCTTAAACTGTTTTGAGGGAGTCACATTGATTGCGGTACGGGAGGTGGTAAGACTCCGACAAACAAGGCATTCTCTCCCCCCATTGTGGACACGCCCGCGGCGAGTTAGATCGGAAGTTGCCACGAATATTTCCCTATAGTTTGGCAGACTTCCCCCGGAACGCAGACTGTCTCTCATACCGAATGCATGCGCTTGTGCACCGTTAGGCTCCCCTTCGCTTTAAACGCTTTCCCGCAGGTTTTGCAGACATAAGGCCGTTCCGCGGTGTGGGTACGCAGGTGGTTGTTTAGATGGGCTATCTGGAAGAAACATTTACCGCAGGTAAGGCATTGGAAGGGACGCTCGCCGGTGTGGCTCCGTTTGTGTCTAATCAGGTTGCATTTCTGGGTGAACGCTTTCCCGCAAATGCTGCAACTGTACTTGTTACGCGAGTCGGTTTTCCTCACAACTTCCTGACGTTGAATCACAGAGGACGCGGTTTGGTAGTTGGGATGATTCACACTTCCGGTTGCCACGTTATCGTTGGAAGCGAGTATGTATGAGACATCCGTAGGATGTACCGGTAGTGAGTGTTTGTGGTTTCTGTTGGATAAGTTTAAGTCGAAGTCCCTAAGAGATTGAGAGGTGTTGGAGTCCGGTATCGTGATATCTGGTTGGAGTCCCTGGGAGGGTGCGGTATAAGTGTAGCTGTTTGGTATGAGGCCCGGGTTTATTAACTCGTCGATACAGCTACCAGCAGGTGAGTAGGGTTTATAAACAGGTTCGCTTTCTGTCTTGATGAACAAGATATCGGGAGCATCTGACGGGTTTGTTAAGGGTTGGGTAGATTGATTGCCTGTACCGGTAGTGATTACTGCAGGAATACAGTGTTCGTTATTGTAAGTTAATGACACATTGGAAGAACATGTTGCAGTTTGGTCAGATCTAACAGGGTTGATTTCAGGTCCTAGTGGGTCTAATATGGGTGCCATTGGGGTTGACATTGGGTCTCGGCCTCGGGTAAGGATAAAATCCCCAGACTGGCTATAAGAGCAGGAGGGTTTATAACTTGGTGGGAAACGCCTAGAGTATCGAGATTTCTGACGGCAACTCATTTGGGAAGCAAGATTAGGTCGGTACCGAACCGCTGTCGTAGCCGATGTTCTCAATGGTCGCGGCGGAATACTTGTCTTCTCGCGGTACCCGGTAGCTGAAGCTGGGACAGTGGTCGAGCACAGGGGCAGAGCAGAGGTGGTGGCGGCGTTGTTAGACCCAGAAAACAGCGAACGCTGTAGCCACTCAGTAATTTGCCCTGCAGTACAATTCTTAACAACGTAATTACCCAGAAAACTCGAATTCGCGTCCAGGAATTCTTCGATAAACGTCCGCAGAAACGTATGATTTTCGGAACAGATAGTAGCGAACATACATTTGGAAATTACCAATGCGCTGGCTGATTCAATAAATGGTTCCATTGTCACCTATTCTGCTGTTACTGTATTAAGTTCTGCAGTTCACAGTTATGCCTAAATCACACCACCACTGATGGGCGTTATCACAGTAGCCTACAGCAGTAGTACCGGTACACTGTTACAGTACAGTACTGCAGTAGGCCTACTACAGTCATAGGACAGTAGGCCCCTGTAGGACAGTAGGTTTTAATGGTTGAGGTTTGGCTAAACTCCTTAACAACACCATAGACACCGGAAGATCTAAATAGGCCTAATAGTGTCGTAATTCAAGGAAACGACCCCCCACCCCGCGCCTAAATTTTTTTTAGAATCTTCATGAGTTTGCATGAAATTAGAAACAGAGAGAGTTTCACTTCCCGATCACTCAGTGGGAGTGGGTGAGCCAGAATTTTTATTTTTGCTTTCAATCTTTAGCTACAAGCGAACTGTCTCCGTCGATATTGCACCACCACCAGTTACACCACAGTTATTCTTCAACCTCAACCTTATACATACCTATAGTGAATAGTTGGTAGTGATGGAAAGTTCCAAGGATTCTAAATATCACAATCTGAATTACGTCGTATACTAGATGAGATATAAGCATCCAAAAGTTACATGCTTTTGCAAATGCGCAAGGCGATTTTATTCTGCAGTATTTAATAAATAAACCATATTCTACTCTAGAACATTTTGTTTATGTATGAATAGCTACGAGTTACGTAATAGTATGATTAAAGAGGTATTGCATTGTTGCCCAGCTAAAAGTACTGTATGGGATAAACAAAATGTTCCAGAATAAGGTGTGTATTTACTATATTATTATTAAACATAATAAAATAGCTCTGCGCAGGTGCAACACCGTATGCAACTTTTGAAGGCTCATATCTCATCGATTTTTCAACGAATTTCAGATTGTGTTACATATATGGATTCCTTGAACGGCCAGCTTTCAATCAGTACCAACAAATCACTATAAGGTTCAAGAATAACTGCGATGTAACTATGGTGCAATATCGAATTATGACACTATATTCCGGGGCATGGTTGGTGTATTCGTATACTGCACTGTACTGTAGGCCTACATACGATAACTACAGTATAGGCCTAGAATGCATTATGCTTTATCAAACTCAATATGGTTGCAGCTTGAGGTCTAACTTAACTTATTATTTATTACCTGCTGCTCGCGCTACTGCAGTATAGTACTAGAGTACAGTAGTATAGTATCTGTATCTACTGTATATGTAAATGAGTTCGAGCCCCAGAAAATGTAAATTTGTTATAGAACTACAGTAGCTTCAGTGCACACAGCTGTAATGGGCACCGGGAACATGATGGGGGCAGAGTGGCGCGCAAATTGGCGACATTGACGGCAGCGTAAATCGGTTTCATATGAAATGAAGTTTTACTTATTGTTTTGGTTAGAAAACACCGCCTCTGTAACCTGCTCCTTTCCCATATATTTAAAATTAATTTACCGTAAGTCATTTTGTTAAATACACTAAATACATAGTTGGTGTTCGGCGTCATTTTGAATAACTCCAGGGTTTCTCCAGAAAGAGTTCCACGCCGCTTTTATTTTTCTCAGACTTTGTGCAACTAACCCCAGCGAATTGCGAACAGAAACCTGATATGCTGTGTAGGTCTACTGTAGTGTAGGCCTACTGATACTAACAGTTTGTACCGGTAGTGACTTTAGGACGAAATTGATTAATTTGCAGATCTTCAGTCTACTGAGCATAGAAGGAGCTATGCTCATAGGAGCTATCGTAGTAGAAGAGAATATCTGAAAATGAATACCTCTTTCCGCCCATTTCGTTGGATTTAATTCTTTGGAGCCTACTGTATTCTTGACAAATATGTAGTACAGTACGCCTACACCCTTTTCGAGTATATTTTACCTGGCTGACGTTTTCTAAGCTGGCGCGAGAGGGCGAAAATTCTGATTGTGAGAACAAAGTGTTTTAATGAAAACGTAAAAGTGGATTTAGTTGATGAATTATATCCAAAGTTTCCACGGGAGAAAATAAAAACGAAAACAGTGGAGAGGACGGTGAATTTTCAGACATCTAGCCCTCTAGCGGGATACTTTGAAAATATGTGTGCAGGAAGTCTAAAAGTCTGATCCCCGCAAATCTCATAATTTGGATCTGCTGGTTTTAAAGTCTATATATCAATTCTCAACTGGTTCGATAAGTTGTAAAATATCACAAGTTACTGTATGATGTTGCATTTATCATATTAAATCAAAGAAGAAGCGGACCCGCCTGAGGGTGGTCTTGTATGACTGCTGAATATTCAGTAGGCCAACTCTTACGTTAGGAATTCATTTTTATCCGTGTGGCGATTGATAACCAACCTGTTGCTTCAGTATTCGTTTCTTATTCTTTAACCATTGCTTAAACGCTTCGTCGCACTCTTCCCTTTGCCTAATAATAATCAATTCTTGCTCTTGGTGGCGTTGGCATTCTTTCAGTTGTCTCTCTTTCTCCCGTTGAGATTTTTTCTTGTCAGACCATTCTTGAACCGCCTCTTTAGTAGTTTTCGTTTTCTCCTATAAATAAATATAAGTTAAGACTTATTATACCTGTACTGTACGTCAGTGATTCTGCATAAACTAAATTATACAGTAGAATAGTTATTATTATATTAATTATTATCTTATCTTGTCTAATTTCTTCTAAAGTACGCAGTTGTGTGACTGTGTGTTTACGTTTACTAAGCTCGAGATTAAGATAAAACTTCCATAAAACCTAATGTACTGTAGATCTCACCTCTTGTTCTTCTTCCTCATTGGCGTTTTCTTTTGCTTCTTTATCCTGATCTCGTTTGCACTGTAACCAATACTTGTAGGCCTTCTCTGATTCCTCCTTCCTATTCTTTTTATCTTCATTTTCTCTCTCTTCTAATTCTCTCTTCTCTTTTTGATTCTCTTTCATTATTCTCCTTAGCTCGGCGATTTGTTCTGCTGTTCTGTAGTAGGTCTGTTTGTTCGATTTGTCTCTATCGCTACTCCTCGCCGAATCTGTGGATCGCGGAGTGGAACTCTTGGCTCGCACGTCGTTGTCATCGTTTTCCGTCTGTTTGTCCTCGTTTCCATTGGTGACGCCAGAGTCCATGAGTTGGAATTTACCTTCTTGTTCGAATATAATGTCTCTGTCATTCTCGTTACTGGATTTATGTTCATCGTCGGCACTCGATTTGGATTCTTCATCTTTCCTTTCATAATCAATCACGGAACTAAACCCCACATTCTTAACCCCAACTTCTCGAGGTGAATGTTGCTGAAAATAGTAATTATACATCGTAGAGTACATTGATATAATTGTACACTTGCAATACTCTTGATTGCTCAAAAAGGCCATTAAAATTGGCAGATAGTGGCACATATTTACAGAAGTGGAAAAAAGTGATCTGTAGTGCAAATTGGTCGTTTCTTTATTGTTTTGGTTAGAAGACTCAGCCACTGTAACCTGCTCCTTTAATTCCCGTAATATTTTAATTATATTTTATTAAAATTTTAACCCCACTAAATTCAAGATTTGTGTTTGCGGTCAATTTGAAGCCATTAATTAAAAAATATTCAGTATGGACATTGAAGCGATAAGATGAGATAAGATGAAGTGTAGGGGCGAGCCACTTGCTACTAAACTACTGTAATTCACTGCTCTCGATTACCAGACCTCGTTTGCATCTGCATCGGTTTGTGTTTCATCTACATCTGTTTCTCTCTGTTCGTTTTGTGAAGGTTCAGGAGACTGTCGGGATGACTCCACCTGAAATAATAATAAACAGTAACAAAACCGAACTATTCGCTGTTAGTGCAATGTATCGCATCTGACCTTGATCTCTTAAGGCGCTCCTGACCTTGACAGCTGGCCTTTTTATAATAAGAAGGTGCTCACAGATGGAGAAAACAAACTGATTTCAAAAGTAACAGGCCGTCGTGTAGCGGCATAGCATTCCACCACCAATCATGTGAGTTATTGATAATTAATAATGTGCTTAATTTTAATATATTCACAGTAGTACTGTATAAACAAATGAAGATATATAGTATTGTAGCTATTTGTTCATTTAAGTACTAACTTTATAGATTCTGTGAAACTTAATTTTTTCATTGTATTCTTGTAATATTTTAAGATAAAGTAAAATACAAAGGAGAATTCGTAGCAGAGCACACCTAAACAGCAGGGCCTAATTTAGAGAATTGTTAGTAAATTTATATTAAATGATATAATTTAGAATTATATATACTGTACATCGGAATATAATGAATACAATATTTAGATGAATTCGATGTTAATATTGTAAAGGCCATGATACACCACAGGAGCGGCGAGCGGCAGCAGCCATTTGTGGTGTATCATCACCCATAGAAAATAATGTGTTCTATTTTTAAAAAGTGGCCGCTTGCCGCGGCCGCTCGCCGCTGCCGCTCGCCGCTCCTGTGGTGTATCATGGCCTTAAGATTTCTCCTTAATAAAGTCAGTGCAAAAGAGTTACAATTTTGTAACACTTTGTATCACCGTATGGTGAATCCACGACAATTCCGTTTTTTCGGAAATATTAATAAGGTTATCCGCTGTCCAGTCTCTATCTGTCTGTGGCGTACCCTAATGTGCCTTACGGTATATAAATTATTCTTCAACATAATAAATGTGAAAAGAGTGCTTGGAAGTTCTGAATGTCAAAGTGCACAACATTATATAGCTAGAGTAGGCCTACACAAAAATGTTATAAACCTGACGATGATTTGCGGTACTTATAGAATTTACCTGCGATCTGCTGAAAGTATTCTGGTCGCTTTCTTTAAATTCAGTTTGTGTAGGTAGGGGAGATGATCCTGATGTATCTGTCTGCAAATAATAATGAATTGCAATATTACTTTTTATACTAAACGATATTAAGGCAATAAAACCGGTAAACACTTTGGGTTTTAATTTTATTCTGTACTATAGGCCTAAATAATGCTTTACGCAAACGCCAGCGGTACAATCGGAATCTGGGTTCTGCTGCTGCTGCGAACAGCAGTAGGCCTACCTGCTAGGGAGGTAAATAAATTATTGGATAGTCATAGAGTGCCCAGCCTTGGCAGTTAGTGTGGCGCCTTCACGTGTTTCACGTTCACCGATAAATTTACTTTATTTTTATTTACTAACGATTTATTGTTATATAATTTACCTCGGTTTCGTCACTTGATGAGTTTTCATTCTCCCTTTCTATAAGTTCGTTTTGAGTATGTACTTGGGGCGGTAGTATTGCATCCGCCATATTCGCGTTATTCAATAAATGAAGTTGAGGTGAGAGTAAAAAAGAATAGTAATATAATTAACCTAAATTTAATGCGTTAATTTGATACAGTAATTCTGGCAGTGCAGTCAATGCGTTGACACTTATATTCAAAGCAGCCTACTACTATATTGTACATTACATTACGTGATATAAATAGTTTCTGTTTTATCCAACACATTTTAGTAGCCTACAATATTAATAATATAATATGAAGTAAACCGGGAGTCATCAAAGTATTTATATAGTTATTGTGTATCCATGTACTTTATGGAAGTTATACATAACAATAATATTTAACATATACCTAGAGTATTACTAAGTTGGCGTACACGTAAAGCTAGTGTATATTGGCTTGGGCATTCAATGCCAAACTTATTATTTATAGATTAATTGAGTTAAATGTAGCAGCGGACTGTTAATCAGGGGTCTAAGTAACATTGTATGAAAGGCTGGACATAGGCTACTTACTGTAAGTTAAAGAATCGATGATATTAAGGCACAGAGTGTGGTGCTCGCAAAACGTAAAGGGAAAAAAGCACAGTTCTCCTCGGCCGTTACGCCAAGGACTACGCACAGTTTCAGACGACTTATTTCCACTGCGGTTCCCCAAGAACTATAGGCCTACACCCCAGATGATACAGTACCTTTGTCCTGTCCTGTAGGTACTCATTTAGAGACCAATGCATGCATGAAACAGATATAGTTTCACTCAACTCCTCCTGGGTGGGTGTGCCAGACTTTTTATTTTCGCTTTCAATCTTTAGCTGCAAGCGTTTGATAAAAGTGTCTTCATCGATTTATCGCCAGTCGCACTGCAGTTATTCTTCAATCTTATAGTAATTGGTAGCAATGTAAAGTTGACCGTGCAAGGATTCCAAATATGTAAAAATATTTGAATATATCTATGAATCTATCTCTGTTTCAAATTCCATGCAATCACATTAAGATTTGTATAAAATTGGGGGGGGGGGGGGGGGGGGATGTCAATGAATTACGACATTGTGGTTGGCTGGTAGGTGGTAGGGGTCATTGGAACAAAGTCGCATCCTATGGGAACAAAGTTCGCAATTATTGGAAGAAAGATCGCAGCCTATTGGAACAAAGTTCGCAAGCCATTGGAACAAAGTTCGCAGGCCGTTGGAACAAAGTTCGCAAATAAGCATAGGATTCATTTCCTAGTGTAGTTGTTTCGAAACTCCCAAACTATTCTAGAATATACAGTAATTACTGATGTGTCTAAGAGTTTAGAATAACGGTAGAAATGAAATCAGAATATGTAATGTCAGTTGTGTTACAATTTATTTATTGGAAATCGTGTTTTACTTATCCTTCTTGATCTCGCAAATGCACTTTAAACTTGAGATATTTTAAATAAGTTCGCGTTTACTTGAGACTTTTTTTCATATTCAGGTTGTTTTAAGTTTTAATTATGTTTTTGTTTTTATGTTTTATAATTTACTTTCTTAATAATTAATATGTGTAATTGCAATGCAGTGACTCTTCTGTGCCACATTTACAACGCAATGTGGCGACTGCTCCCCACTTTGGGCGTATTGTACCTGTATCAATCACATGTATTAACCCTGTTTTCTTGGAATATTGTCCATTTACCATCTGGAATTCGAACGGTTGCCTTAGCAGAGTGACTAAGATATTGACGGCTTCAGTCATTGCGAATTTCTCACCAATGCACCGCCGTGGTCCTTTTGAGAACGGGAAATATGCGTTGTAATTAACTGATGTTTTGTTCTTGTTCGAAAAGCGATCTGGTATGAATTCGAGAGGAGCAGTGAAATACTTTTCCATTCGACACATCACATAAGTCAAGCACATGATCGTGCTATTCTGGGGCACTGGAAACCCACTAATAACACTGTTATCATTTACCACCTGTCTAACCGTGCCTTGAGCTGTCGCGTACAATCTTAAACTCTCTTTTAATACCTGAGTTGTATACTTAAACTTAGAAATATCTTTGTAAGTAATAACCTCATCACTGTCAGGTAAAACTTGATTAATCTCTAGCAAAACTCTGGCCTTGACATCATCGTAATGCTGTATCTCCATCATGGCGAATGATACTAGATTCGAAGTAGTTTCCTGACCCGCAACTAGGATTGTGCAAAGTTCGTCCACTAAATCTTCTACTTCAAATTCTTGGCTATATTTAGCAGGCCCATCAAGTATACCTTGTAGAAGATCCCATTCTACTCCTTCCTCGCTCTCATTGGCTTGTTGTCTCTCACATATACATTCCCTAATCAAATTTCTGAGCGTTTCGATATCTTGTTTGATTGTCTTTTTCATAGGATGGAATGGATTGTATTTAAAAAATGTGTCGCGTAAACTGAGAGGCAACGTTTCTAATATTTTCATCGTGGCTGTCGTATACGGATTTTTTGGCTGCGCTAGTGAATTCATATCAATACCAAAAGTCATTTTAGCTATAATATCTAAATTTGTTAGATTGATTTCGTGCAGAAGATTAATTTTGCACCCCGTGTTGACCAAGTGTTGAAGTTTATTACAGAGCACCTCCATGAACTGATTAACAACTGGCACTAATTTCAATAGCATTTTTTGTCCGAAGGCTGGATCGATTAATAACCTGCGTTTGTGCCAGGGTTCGTAGTCTTTTATAGTAAGAAGCCCATTGCCGAGGAATCGATTGCCAGCTATGTAAGATATCCCGCTGTAAAATTCTTGCGGTTTGCAGTAAGCATGTTTCGACATCAACATATCCTTCATAACTTTATCGTCTAGACAAATAAGCAATGGTTTCCAGGTCAACCAGAGAACAAACATATTTTGATATATCTCGCTACTAGTAGCAATCTTTAGTATAATATCCGGGAATACGTAACCTTGGCGTACAAGTCGTACAATAGTTAATAAATTCCCGAGGAGGAAGTTATCTCTTTGTGGGCATGGAATGTGATCATACATGCGATGTGTACTCCAAATGTACGCCGCTAGTATTAAGAAAAGTGTTAGAAAAGCAAATAAAGTTAATAAAGCGTAATAAATGTCCAACATAGTTCTGATTTATGGGTTGATTTGAAATTTTATAAAAAGCTTTTACTTATGTGAACCATAAATGTTCATTGTAATTCATTATGAATCTGCAATTGCCCATAGTTTCTGTTTTTAGTGATGTCCTACAAACTTAGTAATTATTATTTATTAGTTGCATTATATCATAGGCCTAAATAAGTTTTTGAGAGAATTAACTTTAACCGGGAGGAAGAAAATACGGCTAAATTTAGTATAAATCGACGCAAAGTTTTTTGTATAACATTGTCAGGTGCCTCCAGAGAGTGGCGGGAGGCGAGACAGGTAGTACTGAATATGTCCCAAGCCCAAAGAACACGCGGTCCTACTAGAAACAAAATACCTTCCAGAGCATATCACCAATAATCTTTATTTTTTACAGTAGATTATCTTAGGTAGTAGGTAGACCTCAGCCATACACAGTGCCGGCGGACCCAGCAACATAACCCCCCCAGATCTCGCGGTCAACCATACACAGTGGCGGCGGACCCAGCAACATAGCGCCCCCAGATCTCACGGTCAACCATACACAGTGGCGGCGGACCCAGCAACATAGCGCCCCCAGATCTCACTGTCAGCCATACACAGTGGCGGCGGTCCCAGCAACATAGCGCCCTCAGATCTCACTGTCAGCCATACACAGTGGCGGCGGACCCAGCAACATAGCGCCCCCAGATCTCGCGGTCAACCATACACAGTGGCGGCGGACCCAGCAACATAGCGCCCCCAGATCTCACTGTCAGCCATACACAGTGGCGGCGGACCCAGCTACATAGCGCCCCCAGATCTCACTGTCAGCCATACACAGTGGCGGCGGACCCAGCAACATAGCGCCCTCAGATCTCACTGTCAGCCATACACAGTGGCGGCGGACCCAGCAACATAGCGCCCCCAGATCTCGCGGTCAACCATACACAGTGGCGGCGGACCCAGCAACATAGCGCCCCCAGATCTCACTGTCAGCCCTACACAGTGGCGGCGGACCCAGCAACATAGCGCCCCCAGATCTCGCGGTCAACCATACACAGTGGCGGCGGACCCAGCAACATAGCGCCCCCAGATTTCACTGTCAGCCATACACAGTGGCGGCGGACCCAGCAACATAGCGCCCCAGATTTCACAATCAGCCATACACAGTGCTGGCAGACCCACCAACATAGCGCCCCTAGATCCCACAATCAGCCATACACAGTGGCGGCGGACCCAGCAACATAGCGCCCCAGATTTCACAATCAGCCATACACAGTGCTGGCAGAGCCCACCAACATAGCGCCCCTAGATCCCACAATCAACCATACATATTGGCGTCGGACCCAGCAACATAGCGCCCTCAGATCTCACTGTCAGCCATACACAGTGGAGGCGGACCCAGCAACATAGCGCCCCAGATCTCGCGGTCAGCCATAAACACACAGTGCCGGCGGACCCAACAAAATAGCGCCCCAGATTTTACGGTCAGCCATATAAAGCGCCGGCGGATCCAGCAACATAGCGCCCGCAGATCTCACTGATCTGGTCCTCATGTTGTCGACCCCAGGGGATGAAGGGCTGATTGGACCCAGGTGGGGCTCGAACCTACAACCCATAGATTACAGGCAAAGGGGCTCAACCTATTGAACTTACCTCGCCTTAGAACAAAACATCAAAACATTTTAAAATAACCTTAAAATAACTAAACATTTTAATTTTGATTAATCTTTATTCAAAATGATTTAATAATTTGAATTTTATTAATTACCTCAGAACAAATAGAAAACATAAATTATTAAAAATCCTATACTTTAAAATTACTGGCTACGTAAATTACAAGCTAATATTAACTAGGCCTAAATCTATATGAATTATTAATACATTTGCATGATTATAAAGTTAGAGTTCCACCCGTTGTAACATTTTAAATATAATTAAACACTAATAACATGTTATATACATCATGTTCTAGGGTAAAAAAATGTTCTAGAACATTTTCTTTTCTTTCAATAATTGATAATTCAATGTTCTATAACAATATTTGACCAGAAAAAAATTTAACTTGTTTAAAAAATTGTAAAATGGTGGAAGATAAACTCAAATTAAATTAAATTTCGGTACTAAATTTTGGATCGATGAAACCAAATTTGCCATATTGTATTTCATATTTGGTTTGGCTACTTTTGGCCCTATTTGAATACTAATTAAATAGATTGTATTATTGTTTTGTGTACGTATTATGCCTTCCATACGCTAGATGGCATGGAAACTACTCTCCGTAATTTATTTACCCTTAATATTCGATTGTACTGAAATTATTATGAATTGTATGCAAATTGATCACTTCGACTCACTGTATACACCATTTTCTACAATTTTTCTGCAAATCTTTACAATATTGCTTGAAATTTGAAACTCAACTAGTTCAACTCACCGTGGTTGTTACCATGAAGCCGGAATTTTCGATATCCGCTTTAAATTTTTTTTACAAGCATTTTAAAAAAGTGTCTTTTGCGAAATCGCACCATCCGTATCATTGCCATTCTCCACATTAGTCGTAATTCAAATTAATCTTTTCATATCATATCTTTTGCAAATTTTCATATCAATAGAAACCTTGCGTTACAAGGATTCCAAAAATGTAACAATATCTGAATTTCGTTGAGAAACAGCTGAGAAATAGGCATTCAAAGATTGCAAGAATTATTGTTCGCAGCAGGCCATTTATTCTATTTAATAAATACACAAAATTCTAGAACGTGTTATTTATTTTATGATGGCTGATCTGGTCTCACGGGGTGTTTGGACGAACCAGGTTGTGGCGTCTTTCGACGTCTCGATTATAAATCTTGACGCCACTTCCTACGTTCGCTCCAACAGCTCCGCTGAGACCTTACTCGTCCAGAGGGAGCGGGTCAAACGTGTCCACTACCAGGAGGCCTGCGAAACACGCAGGATGCACTTCACACCGCTCGTGTGTTCCACTGACGGAGTGTGGGGTGAAGGGGGCGGTCTTCATCCGGAACCTTGCTGAGACTCTGCAGTCTTAGCAGGTCGGGATGAGGCAGCGTGGGTTGGGGGTGGTGCTTGGTGCGGTGAGGCGACGGCTGCAGTTCGGTCCCCTTCGGGCGACCTCTCTGTGCCTGAGGGGTGGGAGGAGGCCTTGGCGGGGTCTCGGGTTTGGGGATGGGGATCCGGGGGATAGACCAGGACATGTACTAGGGGGGGGGGGGGGGGGGGGGGTTGCTATTGTTGTCGTTCTTCGGGGGGATGGGAAAGACTATTAATTAATATTGTATAACCCGGTTTACTTATTGTCATTTATCGGTTGAGTTTGGTGACTACTACTAGGATCGGCATGCTGCATTGCAGCTGCATTTTTAAGAATGCTGTGCCGGCTTGTCAACAAAATTACGCATCCACAACTCCCTATCACCCATGACATTTGCTAGATCATCCGCATCTTCAAGGCCAGTGTCCTTTAAGATGCGTCTCAAGAAAGTCATGGGCTGTCCACCATGCTTATTCTTATTCACTCCATGAGGCTGCCAAAGTACAAGATTATGTGTGAACTAGTTTGGTGAACTATAGTTTTAAACGCTCTATTAATGTTAATATAAGATTTAAATTTAAATATTCCTATTTATTTTATGAGTTGGTTGGCAACAGGGATATGCCTATACAATATCAATATTGCGTAGCTAATCATATATAAATAAATTGTTCCAGAATATTCTGTATTTATTAAATAGAATAAATGGCCTGCAGCGAAAAATAATTCTTGTAATCTTTGAATGCCTATTTCTCAGCTGTTTCTCAATAATATTCAGATATTGCTACATATTTGGAATCCTTTCAACGCAAACTTTCTATTGATATGAAAAGTTTACGACTAATGTGGAGAATGGCAACGGATGGTGCGATTTCGCAAAAGACACTTTTTTATAACGATTATAAAAAAATTTAAAGGCAAAATCGAAAAGAGTCATCAGAAAATGACACTGGGTCATGGTGTATAATTCTAATAAGGAATTAATATTAGTAATTAATTAATATTTGTAATTCTAATTCTATTAGTATATACTGTAATTCTTGTTAGATTAACCGTCTAATCTTTATTACTTACAGATTGCTAAAGAAGTTGTTTCAGTTTGCGAGATAAATTGAACTGTCTATATTCCTTTGATTCTCTGTGCTCGGTTTGGAGCCACAGTGAAATTGAGTTGGCGTCGCAGAACTGCATCGTGCATCCTGGAGCTGATACAAAGTTAGTTTATATCCAATTCTACTGTTATAAATACCGATTCATTTAACACAAAGTTGTTTGTTTAATTAAGTGTGTCTTAATTAATTATTTTAGTTATATTTTACGAATTCTTGCTGCTTCTACTGTAATTTTTCATACACCTTTGATTAAGAAGGGGGGGAGGGGGGGGGGGGGGGGGGGGGGGGGGGGTGTGAGGGTGGATGTATTTTTTAATGAAATTACCTTTCAATTAAGTCAAAAATTGCAAAAAAACCACCGAGCTAAGATTATATTTATAGGGGTTTTCGGGGTAGCTGATTTCATTTACGATGTCAGTTTTAATAATTGGCGGAATCTAGTCTGTCCGTCGGTCAGTTGTCTGTCTGTCCCCCCCCCCCCCCCCCCCCTTAACCCAATTATTATCCTTCATCAAAGTAAAATTTAACCTAATTCCCAGCAGTTTTCTATTCTGAGTGATTTTAAGTTTAATTTTAGATAATATTATTGCTGCTGCTAGCTACTTTGCCTCTTGAAGTTGAGTTATATGAAAACATAATTAGGTTAACAGGAAGCTTTATGTGATTGGTTAATTTATTATTTTAAGTAAAGTTTCATTTATCTTTCTATCCTTTTCATTGGTAGTTTATCATGATATATTGATGGTTAATTCCTCTCTCGGAGTTAGATAATACCTATTGTGTATGTAAGAAATCTTCTTTGATATTTTTTGTATTTTAATTATTTCTGGATATTGTCCGTCCACCCCACCATTAGTTTTTATATTTGATATATTATTGGTTAACGAGTGGATTCATGTTATCATGGATTCCTTTGGGCACAGCTGAGCAAGGTCTGCATTAATGCTCAGGTGGAATCGAAATGATGACCTGCTGGTTGGGTGTCTGGCGCTCTAACCTGAAAACTTTTTTTAAATGTCTACAATTTCAACTGAAATCAAAATATTTTGATTTTAAACAGTATTGGCTGTTAAAAATGGCTTAAAAATTAATGTTTTTCGAAAATTTTTCAAATTTCATAATTAAACATTTTTTTTATCAAATTGCACACAATTATCTGTTAAAATTTTTAGTTTACTTTTATTTATGAAAATTAATTAATATTAAATTATATTTAGGAATATTTGACAAAATTTGAGTTAATTTTTGGTTGTAATCTTAAAAATTGGCTGTAAATATATAAATATAAAAATTCCAGCCGATAATATCTAAATAACTGCCGAAAACCTTTCGAATGAGCCAAAAATTAAGAAAATTGGTTGAAAAATGGCGGAGAAGTAGTAATTTGAAAAATGAAAAATGTCATTCTAATACTGTATAAAGGCCTTTAAAGTTTAAGCCGTCCCGCCAAAACTGAATAGATCTTTTTACAGAACACAAGCGATCACAGTAGAACACAACCGAACACACTCCAAAAACTGGTGAACACAATCGAACACAGCGAAAATAGAAATAGCACAAAAAAATAATACCGGGTACCATCTTTTATTTAAAATTAGCCACGCGTTGCTTTTCTATAAGAAAATTCCCGAAATTATTGAATAAAATTGTCGCTAAAATTTTCATTGAGGGGGTTTTCGGGGTCGCTAATTTCTTTTCCGATGTCAGTTTTATGGTTTGGTGGAATCTAGTATGTATGTCTGTCTGTCTTTCAGTTGTCTGTCTGTCTTACAATTTGAGTGACAGACCATCAAACTGAAAAACAAAGATAATTCAAGAACTAGAAGATATCTCGTTAAGCTTATTTCGGGCCTGTTCGCCACAATGGGAAATCTTCCACGGTAAATCTAGCCGCATTGTTTTCAAGTTTCCTTGGTTCCTTCACATGTATCGCCAGTTACGGATGAAATCGTGAATATCTGTTCTGTAATATATTTCCCTTCCGTCCTTTACAAATGTATCTACGCTAGTCACATTAGATTTATGATGACACTTTTAGTGATCTTTTGGCGCATTCATAAAAGACATCCTTACAAGTAACTGATATTTGGACCTACCAAGATTTGTGGCCCAATTGATTCGCTCAACCTTTTATTATTTTAGTTGGTTTTAATTCCTCAGTTTGATATCACCTGCGACCGCATTCAACCCGGATATTCATTATGAAATTGCCTTTCACTTAAAATTCTTAGATAATTTATTTTCTGAAGGATTTATGCCTGTATCATGTAAGCCAATTAGATGTGACTTTGTGCCACACCTGGTGCCCTAAATATCTGTGGAGTTTTTCTGCTGAAAGTAGTTTATCCCTCAATGTCTTTTATCATTTCTCAATATAGTTATTGTTTGTGTATTGGGTCGAGAATCGTATGTGATTTGTGTTTTAGGTGAATGAGTATTGTATTAACTGAAATTGTATTATAAATTTTATATAGCTATAGAACATACACCATCTCCCATAATACAACAACCATTTTACCATTTTAGCAAGTCGGAGCCCACCCCCCTAATTTATTAAAAATGTCAATCATTTGCAGGCGCTAGACCAAAACAATTTGGGGGGTATAAGTCAATTTGCACTGACGGGAATTTGAATTTACACAGACTTAAATTGAAACAGTACAACTGTGCATGTATTAGTATTAATTTATATTAATTAATAAAAAATAATTATTGAATTAGCATACCTCGCTTGCTCTCGATAAATAAAATACCTCGAGAATAGTGGAAAAAGTTTCTACTTTTTTTTTACTATGTAATACGTAATTTTATTCATAAATTGGTACTTTTTGTTGCTCAATTCTGATAGTGTTACAAAATATATTGAACTGTAGTATTTTACTATATTGCTTCCATAGTTACTGCAATTCAAATGCTTGTACTTTTCAACTCCTGATACTGCTTTACTCAATGTTAAATAAATTATAGTGTTCTTGAATTTCAATAATTATTACGTAACTACTGTAATTAGCCGGATAACAACCTTAACAATCGTTCTAATAATTTAGGATAAGTATAAAATATACAATCAATATAAGGTTGAAGAATAACTGCAGTGCGACTAGTGCTGGACATATACTGGACTAGTGCAATATCACTGGACACGCTTTTAGTATCACTGGACACGCTTTTAGTATCATCACTGGACACGCTTTTAGTATCACTGGACACGCTTTTAGTATCACTGGACACGCTTTTAGTATCATCACTGGACACGCTTTTAGTATCACTGGACACGCTTTTAGTATCACTGGACACGCTTTTAGTATCATCACTGGACACGCTTTTAGTATCACTGGACTAGTGCTAGTATCACTGGACACGCTTTTAGTATCACTGGACACGCTTTTAGTATCATCACTGGACACGCTTTTAGTATCACTGGACACGCTTTTAGTATCACTGGACACGCTTTTAGTATCATCACTGGACACGCTTTTAGTATCACTGGACACGCTTTTAGTATCACTGGACACGCTTTTAGTATCATCACTGGACACGCTTTTAGTATCACTGGACTAGTGCTAGTATCACTGGACACGCTTTTAGTATCACTGGACACGCTTTTAGTATCATCACTGGACACGCTTTTAGTATCACTGGACACGCTTTTAGTATCACTGGACACGCTTTTAGTATCACTGAACACGCTTTTAGTATCACTGGACACGCTTTTAGTATCACTGGACACGCTTTTAGTATCATCACTGGACACGCTTTTAGTATCACTGGACACACTTTTAGTATCACTGGACACGCTTTTAGTATCACTGGACACGCTTTTAGTATCACTGGACACGCTTTTAGTATCACTGGACACGCTTTTAGTATCATCACTGGACACGCTTTTAGTATCACTGGACACGCTTTTAGTATCACTGGACACGCTTTTAGTATCACTGGACACGCTTTTAGTATCATCACTGGACACGCTTTTAGTATCACTGGACACGCTTTTAGTATCACTGGACACGCTTTTAGTATCATCACTGGACACGCTTTTAGTATCACTGGACTAGTGCTAGTATCACTGGACACGCTTTTAGTATCACTGGACACGCTTTTAGTATCACTGGACACGCTTTTAGTATCATCACTGGACACGCTTTTAGTATCACTGGACACACTTTTAGTATCACTGGACACGCTTTTAGTATCACTGGACACGCTTTTAGTATCACTGGACACGCTTTTAGTATCACTGGACACGCTTTTAGTATCATCACTGGACACGCTTTTAGTATCATCACTGGACACGCTTTTAGTATCACTGGACACGCTTTTAGTATCACTGGACACGCTTTTAGTATCATCACTGGACACGCTTTTAGTATCACTGGACACGCTTTTAGTATCACTGGACACGCTTTTAGTATCATCACTGGACACGCTTTTAGTATCACTGGACTAGTGCTAGTATCACTGGACACGCTTTTAGTATCACTGGACACGCTTTTAGTATCATCACTGGACACGCTTTTAGTATCACTGGACACGCTTTTAGTATCACTGGACACGCTTTTAGTATCATCACTGGACACGCTTTTAGTATCACTGGACACGCTTTTAGTATCACTGGACACGCTTTTAGTATCATCACTGGACACGCTTTTAGTATCACTGGACTAGTGCTAGTATCACTGGACACGCTTTTAGTATCACTGGACACGCTTTTAGTATCATAACTGGACACGCTTTTAGTATCACTGGACACGCTTTTAGTATCCCTGGACACGCTTTTAGTATCACTGGACACGCTTTTAGTATCACTGGACACGCTTTTAGTATCACTGGACACGCTTTTAGTATCATCACTGGACACGCTTTTAGTATCACTGGACACACTTTTAGTATCACTGGACACGCTTTTAGTATCACTGGACACGCTTTTAGTATCACTGGACACGCTTTTAGTATCACTGGACACGCTTTTAGTATCATCACTGGACACGCTTTTAGTATCACTGGACACGCTTTTAGTATCACTGGACACGCTTTTAGTATCACTGGACACGCTTTTAGTATCACTGGACACGCTTTTAGTATCACTGGACACGCTTTTAGTATCACTGGACACGCTTTTAGTATCATCACTGGACACGCTTTTAGTATCACTGGACTAGTGCTAGTATCACTGGACACGCTTTTAGTATCACTGGACACGCTTTTAGTATCATCACTGGACACGCTTTTAGTATCACTGGACTAGTGCTAGTATCACTGGACACGCTTTTAGTATCACTGGACACGCTTTTAGTCTCACTGGACTAGTGCTAGTATCACTGGACACGCTTTTAGTATCACTAGACACGCTTTTAGTATCACTGGACACGCTTTTAGTATCACTGGACACGCTTTTAGTATCACTGGACACGCTTTTAGTATCACTGGACACGCTTTTAGTATCACTGGACACGCTTTTAGTATCATCACTGGACACGCTTTTAGTATCACTGGACTAGTGCTAGTATCACTGGACACGCTTTTAGTATCACTGGACACGCTTTTAGTATCACTGGACACGCTTTTAGTCTCACTGGACTAGTGCTAGTATCACTGGACACGCTTTTAGTATCACTGGACACGCTTTTAGTATCACTGGACACGCTTTTAGTATCACTGGACACGCTTTTAGTATCACTGGACACGCTTTTAGTATCATCACTGGACACGCTTTTAGTATCACTGGACACGCTTTTAGTATCACTGGACACGCTTTTAGTATCACTGAACACGCTTTTAGTATCACTGGACACGCTTTTAGTATCACTGGACACGCTTTTAGTATCACTGGACACGCTTTTAGTATCACTGGACACGCTTTTAGTATCACTGGACACGCTTTTAGTATCACTGGACACGCTTTTAGTATCACTGGACACGCTTTTAGTATCACTGGACACGCTTTTAGTATCATCACTGGACACGCTTTTAGTATCACTGGACACGCTTTTAGTATCACTGGACACGCTTTTAGTATCACTGGACACGCTTTTAGTATCATCACTGGACACGCTTTTAGTATCACTGGACACGCTTTTAGTATCACTGGACACGCTTTTAGTATCATCACTGGACACGCTTTTAGTATCACTGGACTAGTGCTAGTATCACTGGACACGCTTTTAGTATCACTGGACACGCTTTTAGTATCACTGGACACGCTTTTAGTATCATCACTGGACACGCTTTTAGTATCACTGGACACGCTTTTAGTATCACTGGACACGCTTTTAGTATCACTGGACACGCTTTTAGTATCACTGGACACGCTTTTAGTATCACTGGACACGCTTTTAGTATCATCACTGGACACGCTTTTAGTATCATCACTGGACACGCTTTTAGTATCACTGGACACGCTTTTAGTATCACTGGACACGCTTTTAGTATCATCACTGGACACGCTTTTAGTATCACTGGACACGCTTTTAGTATCACTGGACACGCTTTTAGTATCATCACTGGACACGCTTTTAGTATCACTGGACTAGTGCTAGTATCACTGGACACGCTTTTAGTATCACTGGACACGCTTTTAGTATCATCACTGGACACGCTTTTAGTATCACTGGACACGCTTTTAGTATCACTGGACACGCTTTTAGTATCATCACTGGACACGCTTTTAGTATCACTGGACACGCTTTTAGTATCACTGGACACGCTTTTAGTATCATCACTGGACACGCTTTTAGTATCACTGGACTAGTGCTAGTATCACTGGACACGCTTTTAGTATCACTGGACACGCTTTTAGTATCATCACTGGACACGCTTTTAGTATCACTGGACACGCTTTTAGTATCCCTGGACACGCTTTTAAAGTCGCGTTTCTTCGAATGCCAAAGTAATCGTGGGTTGCGCGGACCACGAATGCACCGACGGATTTGGCGTCTCCGGGCTCCCGAACTCATTTGCAGTGACTTTACCCGTACCTGTAAGTTGTATAGAGAAATCAGCGGTGGCCTGGCAGATTTACCCTACTGTAAATTACAAATTTTGTCCAAAATTGAAAGGCAAAATTAAATTCAAATTCGCCACAACCTGAATACAAAACAGAAAATCGAACTCACGATTCCAAAGATCACTTTGTTCTAGAATTTTATCAGTCAAACTTTATCCAATTTTTTAACTTTCTAAAACTTTTATTTCAAAATTTTCTGAAATAAATTATTAAATAATTTTTGCATTTACTACTGATAAATCCAACAGCAGCTAATCCAATACTGTTGAAAATCCATCCAAATGCAGCTACAGTTATTTGTGCTCAAATAGCACATATAACCCTGCTAAAATCCATACCGGTAATGATTGCAGAAAAACACCCGCTACAAAGGGAAATCTAAATATTTTAAATGATAATTTTCTACAACTTTCTGGCAATAATGCGAGATACCCACTCGCTTAAATAATTTATTTTACAACAACCCAGTAATCCAGTTGGAATCCCGACTCGATCCGATCTGCAGTGTAATTCAAATAGTGGCGAGGTCCAAAACAATATTACATAATTTTATCCAAAATATTCTAGAATGAAACCGTTTTATAGTTTTGCAATGTAAAAATGTATGTTTCTAGTAAGGGGGTTTTGGCATAGATAGATCAAAATAATGTTTATCACCCTTTGGCTTTTGTTAGACGCAAGTATCGTTGTTCATCAAGCAGCAGGTAAGGGAAAAAGGGTAAACCTTGGCTTCGCTATACAAATGTACCTGTAGGAATTGTGAAATGGGTTAAAATGAGATGAGAAAATAAAATACGGTACCGTGATGATAAAAACTTATTTTCGTTCACCTCCCAAGACCGTAGGTAACGATAGTAAGCCGAAACTTGGTATATATATTAATTTCTCAACGCCAAGCTAATCCCACAACAAACCATCAGGGCATGAATGAATAAAGCAAAATAAAACCCAATGAACCCTCACAAAGAAGCTCACAAACTAGGGCGCTAATCCTGTAGTAACAATCAGGACGCACCTCCCGAACCTCCCTTATTTGGCTTAGCCTAATCACACCGCACAATTTTTAGCTAGGCGCCTACACTTCACCACTTACCCCTGCTGCCCTGTTATCAGTCACAATTGACCTCATAACTTGACACCTGGTAGTAAATGCAAAGGGTAACAAAGTCAACTGTGCCCCTTTTTTGGGCCCCAAAATAAACGCCAAGCAACTAAATTACTGTAATGCGGTTAATCTCCCCTATTTTAAAACAAATACAACGCTTACTGCAGTGGCTGGCCTGGTACAATAGTTCAACTTCCCTGATTTTTGTTAGCTAACGCATCTCAGACTTTCCCCCTTTCACATTCCATAGGCCTGCGTCGGGCCTAGATGATCCCTACTCCATATCACAGGGATTCACCGCCTTCAAGGTTGCAAGGTACGACAGCACGGTCTGACGGTAGGCTCTGCACAGCACTGACCGCGGACTAGGTTTTAAAAGTCTGTATTGTTGATCAGCACATTGCAGAATATTAATATGTAAAATTAATTAAATTGTATAATCAGTCAGGCAGCACCGGACCGGTACATATTCCAGTACAGCAGTACACAAGTACAGAAGTACAGCAGCACAGTACAGAATTCAGAATTTTAGAGTTTAAGAGTACAACTGTACAAGTATTGTGACTTATACACAGAATGAATCATATGCCCGCCTGGCCTAATGCAAGACTGGCGTCCAATAGAAATGTTGCAAATGGCACCTTTTTAAATATATTTTTGGTGGGTTGTTTAAATAATACTTTCCTAATGTTATTTGTAGGTATCGTTGCACACATTTTAGGTATATTATACAGTAGATTTTAGATTTCTTACGACAATATGACTGACCATAATATATTATAAAATATCAAAATTTTCTTGGTGCGTACCTAAAGATAACTAAGCTAATCTAATGCCTTTCGATAAGAATATTACAATGGCGTGTACTCTCGCCAACAGGAGCTGTTTCTGCCGCGGTCACCACATGAGCTGTTTCTACCGGTAGTACCAAACTTTGTGCTGGTTCTACCAGTGGCACCATTTGTGCTGGTTTTACAGGGGCACCACTTGGGCTTGTTCTACCGCGGGCACCAATTGAGCTGTTTCTACCGGTAGTACCACATTTGTGCTGGTTCTACCGGTGGCACCAATTGAGCTGTTTCTACGGGTGGCACCATTTGTACCGGTTCTACAGGGGCACCACTTTGGCTGGTTCTACCGCGGGCACCATTTGAGCTGGTTCTACCGGTGGCACCATTTGTGCTGGTTCTACCGCGGGCCTCATCGGGCTGGTTCTACCGCGGACACCACAGGAGCTGGTTCTACCGCGGGCACCATTTGTGCTGGTTCTACCGGTGGCACCATTTGTGTTGGTTCTACCGCGGGCACCAATTGAGCTGTTTCTACCGGTAGTAGCACATTTGTGCTGGTTCTACCGGTGGCACCATTTGTGCTGGATCTACAGGGGTACCATATGGGCTGGTTCTACCGCGGGCACCACATGAGCTGTTTCTACACTGTGACACCACTTAGGCTGGTTCTACCGCAGGCACCACTTAGGCTGGTTCTACCGCAGGCATAATTTGTGCTGGTTATACCGCGGGGACCACAAAAGCTGTTTCTACCGGTGGCACCATTTGTACCGGTTCTGCAGGGGCACCACTTTGGCTGGTTCTACCGCGGGCACCATTTGAGCTGTTTCTACCGGTAGTACCACATTTGTGCTGGTTCTACCGGTGCCACCATTTGTGCTGGTTCTACAGGGGTACCCTATGGGCTGGTTCTACCGCGGGCACCAATTGAGCTGTTTCTACCGGTAGTACCACATTTGTGCTGGTTCTACCGGTGGCACCAATTGAGCTGTTTCTACGGGTGGCACCATTTGTACCGGTTCTACAGGGGCACCACTTTGGCTGGTTCTACCGCGGGCACCATTTGAGCTGTTTCTACCGGTAGTACCACATTTGTGCTGGTTCTACCGGTGGCACCATATTTGCTGGTTCTACCGGTGGCACCATTTGTGCTGGTTCTATCGCGGGCACCATTTGTGCCGGTTCTACAGGGGGCACCAATTGAGCTGTTTCTACCGGTGGCACCAATTGAGCTGTTTCTACGGGTGGCACCATTTGTGCTGGTTCTACCGCGGGCCTCACTGGGCTGGTTCTACTAGGGGCACCACAGGAGCTGTTTCTGCCGCGGCAGCAACCTCATTGTAACAGGGGGCATTGTGTGTTCCTCGGTCTGGCTTATTTTTTTATCTTCAATCTTGCAGCACTGGCTCCGTGCAGGTAGTAGGCCCCTACCGTCTTTGACGCAACGCGCAATGCCTTTTTGGCCTTTAATGAAACTTTATGCTAAGGTTCGATAAAAGGAGACAAATTATTCCGTTACAAACAATTTTTTGTTGCTCAGAATCTTTTACTCTAGAATTCATATTATTGATCAGATATTTTTAGATTACTTGCTTCCAATGCGCGGAAAAATTTTTTATAATTAAAAGGAAATAATTGTAGAATAAAAGTAGGAAGTAAAAATGTACATGTGGAATGATAAATTATGGACTATGGTTTTTGTTAATAGGCACAAGTTGGGAGATTCCCCTAACATTTATAATTTGAATGACAAAGACAGAGAAGGTAGGCCTAGGTACTACCCGGTCTGCCGACCTCCGCACTGCACTACTTATTAAAAGCTTGATAGCGTGCAAGGCGTACTATAAACAAGGCCATGCCATCGAGTTAACTGGGGGCGGTGACTGGGGGCAAGATTTTTTTTACAACAATTTGATATTTTGATATGGGGAGAGTTCTATAAATTTTAATTTGCTGCAATTTTATCAATGGACGTAATTGAAGCATCCTCGTTAAGTAAGATACAAACTTTTATGGTAGCTAGTGTTTTAGGTAGGTTTAGCTAGTATTTTCGACACTGGTTCCGACATCCCACTTCCCTCTATAAATATTTTGTAGTAGCTAGTTCTTGTTACTATTTGTATATAAAATGTTCCAGAAGATGTTAGCTATTCATTTTTAAAAAAATTATGTTCTAGAACAAATATTTTTTGTTCTAGAACATTTTTTAGAAAAAAATCTGGATTCTATTTAAAACGCATGTAATCGTTCTAAAACGTGTTTAAAATCAATAATTAAAATTGTGAAAAAAATAAATATTGTGAAAAAAATAAATTTTGAAAATTTTTTTATTGATTTTTAACACGTTTTAGAACGATTCCATGAGTTTTAAATAAAATCCAGATTTTTTCTAAAAAAATGTTCTAGAACAAAAAATATTTGTTCTAGAACATAATTTTTTTTAAAAATCGTAACATCTTCTGGAACATTTTCTATATAAATAGTAACAAGAACTAGCTACTACAAAATATTTATAGAGGGAAGTAGGATGTCGGAACCAGTGTCGAAATTACTAGCTAAACCTACCTAAAACACTAGCTACCATAAAATTTTGTATCTTACCTAACGAGGATGCTTCAATTACGTCCATTGACCAAATTGCAGCAAATGAAAATTTATAGAACTCTCCCCATATCAAAATATCAAATTGTTGTAAATAAAATCTTGCCCCCAGTCACCCGCCCCCCCGTTAACTCGATGGCATGGCCTTGTATATAGTACGCCTTGATAGCGTGGCACTTAATTTTTACTTTAGTGCACCTACTGGACTTTCCATTTTTTGTACTACAGAGCTTGTGTTTGTTACCTTTATTAATTAACCCTTTCGGTAACATGGCACACACGTCTGTTCCATGGTATTTATTCGATTTCTAAGAAGGGAAAATGTTGCTGGACTCTTAAGTACATGCTTCTATATGTTAGCGCCGCATTTCAGCTTGTATCTACTGTAATTTAACTACGGTCGGCCTACTGCAGACCTGCTTACAGACTGCCAGAGAGCCAGACTTTTGCAATAACAGAATAAGGCAGTACTGCAGTAACGTAGGCCTAAACTGACTAAACAGCCTAAACAAAAAAGCCTAAACAGACTGACCGACAGACAGTCTGGATAGGGTCAAAAGTGAAAACTGACAGCGGAAATGAAATCCTTGACCAGGAAAACCCCCATAGAGAAAATTTTAATTAGCTGATGTGATTCCTTATATTTTTGATGGACAGACAGACCGACAGACAGACCGACAGACAGTCGGGATAGGGTCAAAAGTGAAAACTGACAGCGGAAATGAAATCCTTGACCAGGAAAACCCCCATAGAGAGAATTTTAATTAGCTAATGTGATTCCTTATATTTTTGACGGACAGACAGACCGACAGACAGACCGACAGACAGACCGACAGACAGACAGACCGACAGACAGTCTGGATAGGGTCAAAAGTGAAAACTGACAGCGGGAATGAAATCCTTGACCAGGAACCCCCATAGCGAGAATTTTAATTAGCTAATGTGATTCCTTATACTTTTGACGGACAGACTGACAGACAGACCGACAGACAGACCCAGACCGACAGACAGTCTGGATAGGGTCGAAAGTAAAAACTGACAGAGGAAATAAAATCCTTGACAAGGCAAACCCCCATAGCGAGAATGTTAGTAGATTTTATTCTTTCTAAAGTCTTGACAGACAAACTGACAGAAAGACTGACAGACTTCAGAAATTCATGAATTAGAGTTGGGCACTTGGGGGTTTGAATAATTTCCAGCAGGTACAGAAAGGGTTAATGGTCTTCACCAACGGAATCTTGCAAATATCGGGCATTATTGTTCCCTTTGTACCGGTATATTGGTAACTAAGAGGATAAATTTATCAAAAGGGGAAAGTGGACAGACATAAAAAGAGAACTTAGTTTATTTTTGGTTAGAAACACTATCAAGGTGACTTGCTCCTTTCTTCTAAAAACCCATAGTCGAGTAGAAAACAGGCTGGGGGTGGAAATTTGCCATGGTCAATAAATAAAAACATTTTTTTTTTTTTTAAACATTCCCTAATTAATAGTGCTGAACCGCAAACCGGACATTACCGAAATTCCTTCCTTTGCATGAAGTAAAAAAAACACCAACGGAATTACTACGTAAAAAATGTCTCATTACATTCTTGATAATATTTACATTATTAATATTGCTATTATTTTGTATATTAATTCCCTTAACCATTTCGGTTTCATATGTTGATACTAATATATTTGGATTTCGGGAAGAGGAACCAGAAACAACTACAGTAGAATTAACAACTACAGCGTGCACTTGTCCAGGTGAATGTTATTCATTATTCTATACAGTATACAGTACATAATCTCTTTATTTTTATTCTCATTTTTTGAAGTCGAATATGTTAATTTACGAGCGCAGCGAGTTAATTTAGAAAACGAGACACGGGTATTTAAAAACTGAAATTATCGAAATATATTTGATTTCACTTAAAAAATACAATAAAGTAATAAATTATAATACTTCACCTTTATAGATGTGTTCAATTAGACTATTGTTATTTTATTTTATAATCGAAGTAGACAAAGAAAAGTGTTAATGTGTTCAAAAATTTAAACCTGGATAAATTCTTAGACAATTATTTGGAATAACTAAGTTCGTAAACTAGACCTACTGTATGTATCATTCTATTACCTTTTTTATTATCTTTTATTATTTTTAAATGACAATTGCAAAGGGAAACTGCTTGATCGCTACTTGGAAGGCTTTGTCTATGTAAAGTGTCAGCTAGCTCATTTATAATCCAACAATAATTAAAATAATAAAGTCATCCTGAAATGGCAAAAAGTAGGCCTAAAAAAATAATAGAAAAATAAATAAAAAGTTTTATTCGGCCATTAGGGTAGGAATTACGCACGAAATCTGACGACTTATCCAGTCTGGCCCCCTCAGAACTATACTCCCAAGAGGAAACCTACTCAATTAGCTACGACGGATGCAAAGCACAGGCAATATGCAATTTAAGGCAATTTAAAGCAATTTAAATCATTCGTGTCAAAACGAAAACTCCCCTGGTCCCCATACGAGGATCGCACCCACGACCTCCAGAGGGAAGTGAAATCAAGGCAACGGATTTAACCACGTCAAGGTAGACATTATACGCATATTGTCGATATTAAATTAGTTTCGGTATTCAGAGAATTTCCCATATGTAATTCTCCAACTTATAGGTATGAGCCAAGAGAGAGTTGTCGGTGTTTTGAGTTTCACACGATCACCATTCACATCACTTATTAACCAATCCAATTATTTACTATAATAAATTATTAACTATATTACTAACTATTAGCTTAATAAACTAAAATTATAGGCATCCTAGATTCGAGCAAAAATGTTTGTGTTTTTAAGCCTCTTAAAAGGTACCAACTCCTAAAAGGTACCAACTAAAATGATTTTAAAAATGTCTGTTGACAAATCTTACAAATTATGTTGTAAAAATATTGTATGTTACAAATTTCTGTTGACCTGGAAACTAAATTATTGGTAACTATGACGAAGCTCATAGCCAGAAAGTTGACTAAAGTTTTTATGCATCAAATTTGGGAAAAACCACACCAATAGTTATTTACCTTGTTGCTATGGAAAATCTACGTCGTTTGGGAAAAATCCTGACATTATAAATAATATACATTTATATTTGTTAGGTTCCCATTATACTGCTGGGTTGGCGTCGGCACTAATGTCTAAAGTGTCTTGCCTAAGGACACAACAACAACAACGGTGTGAAATTTCTACAGCCTTTACTCGGATTTGAACCTACGCCATCAAACACTATTGTGAAAGCAGCCAGGCGCTGTATCCAATCGGAAATCGGGACATTGAAGTTGAGCCACATTATAGGCTTTGGGCCAGCCGGTTTAGGCCCTGTTCGTCTGTATGTGAGCCTGACCGTATACGAGTTGGCTTAGTGATTACTATACTGCACTACAGTACCATAGTGATCTACAGCCGTGAGCTGAATACTGGTATGTTGTTGTATTTACCTGCCTGCTTTGCGTTTGATATATATTGCGCTCTATAATAAGTGGTTATTATACTTGTCGCTCACTTACCACACTTCATTCACTTCGCTCATTGCGTGGCTTCCTTACTTCTGGCGTGGTGTCACCGTGTGCTTCGCTTCCCATTCCTCAAGTTACTACAACCACCACTCAGCCTCTACATCTGCTACCTACTTACTGGTACCATCTGACCATGGCATTTAACAGCCCTCTGAAGCCCCCCAAACTGGTTCCACTCAGCAAGTCAGAGACGGTCAATTCCTTTGAAGTATGGCGCAACAATCTAACTTATTCACTTGCGCTCCAACCCCAGTTTGCACCATTTACAACCCTGGGCGCCACCTGGTTGCACCATACCCGCGCTGTACTGGTTTACGGTTTCGCCAAACACCGTTGCTCCAGCAGATCGCCGTACCGCCCTTCAAAAGACTATGGTGCTGGAGCTTATGCTCGACCAGGTCGCCAATTACAGCCCCGTTATCGCATGTAACTCGATCATACGGGACTCCACTTCATTGCCCTCCATATGGTAGGCCATCCACCTGCATTATGGCTTCCAGGCAACTGGAGCCCATTTCCTCTCCTTCTCCGAGATCTCCCTTCTCCACGAGGAACGCCCCGAAGACCTCTTCCAGCTGTTAGCTGCCGATTCGTTGACGACAACTTACTCCGGCTGGATGGCTGTATCTCCCACCATGGGATTCTGCCCGACGATGACGAGGAGTTGTCTCCATCTCTCGAGAACTTCGTTGTACTCTTCCGTCCGTCTTATCCACCCAGACCTCCCTCGCTTAGTTCAGCAGCGATACGGCACCGAACTCCGATCCTGTACACTGGCTAGCATCAAACCCGAGATCTCCCAGGCGCTGTCATCTCTTCTCAACGAGCTCCACACTGCCGCGGAAGAATGTACCTTCTCGCGGAAGAATGATCGTAGGATCCCTTCTACCTCATCAGGTTTCGGTCCTAATTCCACCGCCCACGGGCATCTCGTCCTGTTCACCGTGTCCCCTCTGCTCCCAGACTAAGTGCACTCCCATCAACCACTTTCTCAGCGCGTGTCCCTTCCTTCCCCCTGCTGACAAGCGTTTTATTTCAAGGGCCCATCTCGTCCACGTCGAGTGCAACACTGACGACGTTTCAAACGAACAACCGGAAGATGATGAGAGCTCCGTCGCCAGTCCACCCGCTGCCAATGCAGCTCCAACCGATGGATGGTTCCATTTCCATTCCTAACTCTGCTCCCTACCCTGTCTTCATCCAACGCAACTCCCATGTCTGCACCACACTGCCCACCACAGCCACTCCCACGCAACAACTTTATCAGTCCTTACCCTGCCCCGAAATCCGCTCCGCAGCCATTCACCCCCAGCCCACCCAGTCTCTCCCGCCAATCAAGGAAGTCCAGATTGACCCTCAGGGCATTCTCTCCTACCGCAAGCATGCTTCCTTCCACGATCTACTTGAGGAGTTCTCTGACGTCTTCGACCCCGCATATTCCGGATACAACGGATCTGTCAGTCCATTCGAAGCGGTTGTTAATGTTACCCCTACATTGCCACCCCAATGTAAAGGTAGCGTCCCACAATACTCCCGCAATCTTCTCGTCGAACCACAGGAGAAGTTCAATTTGCTTGAGCACCTTGGCGTCTTCATTCGTCTGGAGCTGCCGGTGTCAATGTAGAGTATCTGAACCCCAGCTTTCTCATCGCCAAGCCCAACGGAGGAACTCGGCTTGTCTCCACATTCACATAGATTGCCCAATATTGTAAACCACAAATCGCACTCCTCTCAGATGATGAATCCACCATTCGAGCCCTTGGCCGGTTCAAGCTTCTCGTTAAGGCGGACCTCACCAGCAACTTTTATCAGATTCCCCTCCACCGCAACTCCATGCGTTTCTGCGGCGTATCTACGCCATTTAATGGCGTTCGCGTCTACCGCTGCTGTGCCATGGGCATGCCCGGCAGCGAGACTGCCCTCGAGTAGTAAAATGTCTCGCGTCCTCGGCGATCTTCTCGTCCAGGGCTCTGTTGTCAAACTCGCCGATGACATCTATTGTGGTGGCAACACCATCCCTGAACTCATCAGCAATTTCACTGCCCTCCTCCACACCCTACACCATGCCGACCCTTTTTACGTAGGCTGACTGTACTAAAATATAAAATGCAAGTCAAGAATAATAATTATTCTATATAAATAATTCCTAAATAATAATAAATAGTACTGTATAATAATAATAGGTATGATAATAAATATACGGCTGTTTATATGTGCAATAAATTATTCAATGTAAATCTTCGCGTAATGTTTAATAGGCACATATAGTCAAAATATAGCCTTATTTCGCCTTATCAATGATTTGGGCTGTAAACATATGGATTACCGGTACTTTTATACTAATCGGGTACTGTTTTGTTTAAAGTGATCTTAATATATGCAGGTGACGATATACCAGGTGCAGAACCAGAATCAGAGAAGGAAAATCCACCTAAGCCAGGTGCAGAACCAGAATCAGAGAAGGAAAATCCACCTAAGCCAGGTGCAGAACCAGAATCAGAAAATAATAATCCACCTAAAACAGGTGCAGAACCAGAATCAGAGAAGGAAAATCCATCTAAAACAGGTGCAGAACCAGAATCAGAGAAGGAAAATCCATCTAAAACAGGTGCAGAACCAGAATCAGAGAAGGAAAATCCATCTAAAACAGGTGCAGAACCCCCACCTGTTATTGCAAAACGGCAATATAATTTACCTATTCCACTAAATCATCAGACACAACAACCACTGCCGCTGCTATTTATTGAAAAACTCCTGTCATCTACCAGTACCGTCGATATTACAGAACCACCAGAAGATATAACCACTGCCGGCTCTAAAAAATCATCAGACCCAACACACACTGCTGCTGTCACTGCCGACTCTAAGAAATCGTCAAATACCAGAACCTTTGCTGCTGTCGTTTCTATTAAATCATCAGATTCAGTAACCACGACCAGAGCCACTTCTGCAAAATCATCACATACAACATCCACGGCTGTAGCAATTTCTTCAAAATCGCCAGATGCAGCGACCATTGATGTAGCTTATAAAAAATCACTAGATGGAACACCCACAGCTGCTGCTTCTACAAAATCATCACATACAACATCCACGGCTGTAGCAATTTCTTCAAAATCGCCAGAAGCAGCAACCATTGATGTAGCTTATAAAAAATCACTAGATGGAACACCCACAGCTGCTGCTACTACAAAATCATCACATACAACATCCACGGCTGTAGCAATTTCTTCAAAATCGCCAGAAGCAGCAACCATTGCTGTAGTTTATAAAAAATTACTAGATGGAACACCCACAGCTGCTGCTTCTACAAAATCATCACATACAACATCCACGGCTGTAGCAATTTCTTCAAAATCGCCAGAAGCAGCAACCATTGATGTAGCTTATAAAAAATCACTAGATGGAACACCCACAGCTGCTGCTTCTACAAAATCATCACATACAACATCCACGGCTGTAGCAATTTCTTCAAAATCGCCAGATGCAGCAACCATTGATGTAGCTTATAAAAAATCACTAGATGGAACACCCACAGCTGCTGCTTCTACAAAATCATCACATACAACATCCAGGGCTGTAGCAATTTCTTCAAAATCGCCAGATGCAGCGACCATTGATGTAGCTTATAAAAAATCATTAGATGGAACACCCACAGCTGCTGCTTCTATAAAATCATCAGATACAACATCAACTGTTGCTGGTCTTTCAAAAACATCAGAATCAACAACAACTGCCACTTCCTATTCTTTAAAAACGTCAGATAACTATGTAATAACCTCCTCAACATCGGCAGATACAACAATCATTGAGGCTGCTTTCACTCATGCAACAACAACCGCATTTTAAACAACCTTTAGAAAAAAACAACTTAAATTTAAACTAAATCCGTTCTTATATGCGAATGGATATCAGCGATCCAAAGTGGTGAAAAATACCAAGATACAATTCAACGTCATATATAAGATATTTATGGAATTATATACTGATATAGAGGGCCTAATAAGAAATTTGTCATTAATAAATCTCGTACATACGGAGTTGGATGTACATAGGATTGAAAAACACTAAAATTTATTTGGATACTGAAATACCAGCTTCTTACACAGTTACATCCATAAAAGCTCCCCCCAATTTATCATTCTTAACGGTTATTACTGGAAGTGTCTTCATTACTCACCTTTGTGCGGCTACTCATCCTAAACGACCAGGTTCAGCACATTGAACAATAATACACTTAATCCTATGAAGGGAAATGTGTAGGATATATAATTTGGCAATTAAATGTAAAGGTTGAGCGGAAAATTCGATCTACAGCGAACTTTTTCCCATGAAAATTCAATCTTAAGAGAAAGTTCACTACAAATTCAGTCACAGCCCACTGCTGGGCCCAACCAATCACAGCCTACTGCAGTGCTCAACCAATCACAGCCCACTGCTGGGCCCAACCAATCACAGCCTACAGCAGTGCTCAACCAATCACAGCCCACTGCTAGGCCCAACCAATCACAGCCTACTACAGTGCTCAACCAATCACAGCCCACTGCTGGGCCCAACTAATCACAGCCTACTGAAGTGCTCAACCAATCACAGCCCACTGCTGGGCCCAACCAATCACAGCCTACTACAGTGCTCAACCAATCACAGCCCACGGCTGGGCCCAACCAATCACAGCCTACTGCAGTGATCAACCAATCACAGCCCACTGCTGGGCCCAACCAATCACAGCCTACTGCAGGGCTCAACCAATCACAGACCACTGCTGGGTCCAACCAATCACAGCCTACTGCAGTGCTCAACCAATCACAGCCCACTGCTGGGCCCAAACAATCACAGCCTACAGCAGTGCCCAACCAATCACAGCCCACTGCGGGCCCAACCAATCATAGCCCACTGCTGGGCCCAACCAATCACAGCCTACTGCAGTGCTCAACCATTCACAGCCCACTGCTGGGCCCAACCAATCACAGCCTACAGCAGTGCTCAACCAATCACAGCCCACTGCGGGGTCCAACCAATCACAGCCTACAGCAGTGCTCAGCCAATCACAGCCCACTGCGGGGCCCAACCAATCACAGCCTACAGCATTGCTCAACTAATCACAGCCCACTGCGAGGCCCAACCAATCACAGCCTACAGCAGTGCTCAACCAATCACAGCCCACAGCGGGGCCCAACCAATCATAGCCCACTGCGGGCCCAACCAATCACAGCCTACTGCAGTGACACAACCAATCACAGCCTACTGCGGGGCCCAACCAATCACAGCCTACTGCAGTGCTTGTGACGGGATCCGAGAATCCCGACCGGTGTTGTTTATGTACGCGTCAGCCGCACCGTGTGATGGAAAGGGAATTTGTTGTTCCGACGTTCTTAATAATATAGATATATATGTGATGTACAGATGTAAATACAATAGCAGATAGCAACTGGTTATGTTAATAGACCGGTAATATGGGTGACGGCGGTGACGGCGGTGACGTCTTAAACTGTCACCGTACTGCCATGACTGTACTGAGATAACTGAGTGACTGAATAACACCGACCGGTAATATACTACACTACCTTTGGCCGTGTTACTCAGCTGATGCCCTGCTGTTCCCCCATTGGCTAGTAACCTAATTCTCGCCCTGAACTTTGTGGGAGTGTTCCCCCCCCCCCCCCCCCCCCCGCTGCTGTTACTCTCTCTCCTTGAGGTAGCTTGACCTCTAACCTCTATTGTGTGAGGCCCTTTGGGGTTTGTCGTCCCCGTTTATTGGGGGTGGTATGAGGTTGATTGGCAATCAACCTCGTGCTTCCCAATATTGCTTAAAGGCCCTGCTTTCCCACTTTATGGGGGTTGGTAAGGCGGAATTGAATACGCTCACAGTGCTCAACCAATCACAGCCCACTGCTGGGCCCAAACAATCACAGCCTACTGCAGTGCTCAACCAATCACAGCCCACCGCTGGGCCCATCCAATCACTGCCTACAGCAGTGCTCAACCAATCACAGCCCACTGCGGGGCCCAATCAATCATAGCCTACTGCAGTGCTCAACCAATCACAGCCCACTGCTGGGCCCAACCAATCACAGCCTACTGCAGTGCTCAACCAATCACAGCCCACTGTAGGGCCCAACCAATCACAGCCTACTGCAGTGCTCAACCAATCACAGCGCACTGCTGGGCCCAACCAATCACAGCCCACTGCGGGGCCCAACCAATCACAGCCCACTGCGGGGCCCAATCAATCATAGCCTACTGCAGTGCTCAACCAATCATAGCCCACTGCTGGGCCCAACCAATCACAGCCTACTGCAGTGCTCAAGCAATCACAGCCCACTGCTGGGCCCAACCAATCACAGCGTACTGCAGTGCTCAACCAATCACAGCCCACTGCTGGGCCCAACCAATCACAGCCTACTGCAGTGCTCAACCAATCACAGCCCACTGTAGGGCCCAACCAATCACAGCCTACTGCAGTGCTCAACCAATCACAGCCCACTGCTGGGCCCAACCAATCACAGCCCACTGCGGGGCCCAACCAGTCATAGCCCACTGCTGGGCTCAACCAATCAAAGCCTACTGCAGTGCTATACCAATCACAGCCCACTGCTGGGCCCAACCAATCACAGCCTACTGCAGTGCTCAACCAATCACAGCCCACTGCTGGGCCCAACCAATCACAGCCTACTGCAGTGCTCAACCAATCACAGCCCACTGTAGGGCCCAACCAATCACAGCCTACTGCAGTGCTCAACCAATCACAGCCCACTGCTGGGCCCAACCAATCACAGCCCACTGCGGGGTCCAACCAATCATAGCCCACTGCTGGGCTCAACCAATCAAAGCCTACTGCAGTGCTCAACCAATCACAGCCCACTGCTGGGCACAACCAATCACAGCCCACTGCTGGGCCCAACCAATCACAGCCTACTGCAGTGCTCAACCAATCACAGCCCACTGTAGGGCCCAACCAATCATAGCCCACTGCGGGGCTCAACCAATCACAGACCACTGCACAATTTAAAATAATTTACATTAATTCTTAATTTATAATTATGATATTTGCAATATATTGAAATAAATTTACGTTATAATTAAATTTAGATTATATATTAGATATTAAATTAAATTAAAACACATAGCCGCTTAAGTTGTTATGTAAAGAATGGTCAGCATTAACGTATAGGATTGTAGAAAGTTTAACGAGCTTTTAGGAAATCCGTTTGATGTAGTGGAGTAATTTGGCGTCAGCACCGGTTGCGGTAACATATCTCTAACTACCCCCACTAAACTCCGCGTTACTTTCAACATAAACTCCAGACGGTATTCTGTTATATGGGTCGTGTTGTCGCAACGTTTCAGATAACAATCTGCCATATAACCTCGCAAATGTCCTGTAAAAAATATTACAAAAGTCAAGAAATTAAGCTGTAAGTAATATGCATAATATTATAAATCACAAAAATTATATTTAGGTTGTTGGGACTCCGAGCATGGAGACAATAAGGGAGACCTTTCCGTCTGCGTACATATATACAGTTCTACGTACTTGACTTACCGGTCTCTGAGCAGATTTTATTTTATTTTAATTAAATTGCCTTTATATACGTTTTTAATATAATAACAACGCTGAAGACTCCCGTAAGGGAGAAATGTGGATACGGTAAACCATTTATAATTTGTATTTAAATTTGAATAAAAATGAAACACAACTTTTTGCACACTGTTAATTATCACCTTTCTGTGTTAATAACCCAACTCTATGCTGGACCATCACAACAACTGCTTACAAACAATAGGCCTCTACCTGTATCGGTGAGATAAACAGCGTTGTGAAATAATTCCCCTCCATTATTATCTGAAACAAAGTTCCAGAACGGTGCCACCTCAGGCAAATGCAACGTTACCATGGATACGGAGGCAGAAGAACCAGATATTTGGAATTCCACGGTAGGGTAGGATGTAGTTGGATTATAGTTAGTTATGAGATTGTTGAGTAGAGTGTAATCGTTATAGCGACTAATAGTTGCCAGAAAGTTTCCTTTCATCCCGGATATTGTATTATCGATGGAGCCATCGCTATGTAGGAGCTATGAAAGTAAAGTATCAATTATATTTATTGAGATATATATTAAAAGGAACATAGGGCATATATCTTTTATTGTGTTAATGTAAAAGATTGTGAAGGGGAGGTGGGGGGGGGGGGGGTTGACGATTGTGATGAAGTGGAAAATGAAGTTTCCTCTCCAGTGGAAAATCGACGCCAATAACAGCTAATCTTAACAAAAAATTGTACTGTAACCTGGATTTGTGTCAATATAGCCCCCCCCCCCCCCCCCCCCCCCCCTCCCCATCCCCGCTGTCTCTAATAAACTAGTAACAATATTATCAATAGTAACAATGCGAGACTGTAGATATATACATACATATAAAAGATCATCCGGAATATTTTGAGAAGCCATTTTATCATCAACATTCAGCAGTGGTCCCAGGAAGTAAGTTCCGTAGATTCGGGGTCGGTAAGTAAACCCATCCGTGTATCTAGGCAACCAATCGTTTGTAAAATAAAACGAACTCTCATTGGCTGAACGGCCAGCGCCATCCAATGCTACAAACACTACAGTCACATTGGGTGGCTCCCCAGTTGCTAGTATCCTAGCAACCTCCAATGAGATTGCCACTCCACTGGAACTAATATCCGCGGCAGGAGAATCACACCTTAAACATAATAATTAACATTCATAATTAACTGGAGATGATAATTTTATAATTTGGTTGTGACAGGTGTACTTGTGTTCAGGCAGTAAACAGTACATAATTAAAAGATTATGTTGTCCAGCTGGTTTGAACGCCAGTCTTCCAATCGGAAGGTCGCGAGTACGAGCCCCAGAAAAGGAACAGCCAACTTTTAGTAAAGCTGTTAACTCTATGGACCTAGCTTCAGTCCACCCAGCTGTAATGGGATATGGTATATCCTGGGGGAAAGGGGGGCCCTTTGGCCTCAGAATAGGGATAATGTGATTTATTAAAAAAGAGTCTCATAAGAAAGTGTCTCGCAGCTTACTACTCCGCAACTACGATATCATCCACCTCAGTGTTCTAGATTCCTCTTCACTTTATAGGAGATCCCATTCCGTCACCTTCACTACAGCTTAGCAACATGAAACTTACTACAACCTCTGGTTCAACACTAAGGCCGACGGCTAGCTGATACCCACTCCTGATCTCCGAGGGGTTTCGTTTGCTTGGCTAAAACTCAATGATCTCGCCCTCGTTATCTTTCGTTCCAGATAAAGTCTTTGTTGAGGAAATCACTCCTGACTTCGGTCCCCGGGAAGTGACTAATCCACCACCTTAAAATGAAATTCTTCCATCCTCGTACAATTGATCTACTCGATCAATCGATCTTTCGTTTTTCTATATTTTTACCTGACGATACGAAGAGCGGCCATCACCTTTCTGACCTCAAATAATCTTTCAGATCGTAACTATATGGATTGTTGGTTGTTCGTGGTGTCTTGGTTCAAAAATGTAGTCATATCAGATAAATGAGTGAGAAGTGTAAGTACATAATGTACACCTTATTGCAGCAGTCCCCCCCCCCCCCCCCCCCCCATATTATAAACTAACTGATTAATTGAAGCGGTCGAGTCTGGGAATGTATACATAGCAGCAATAAGGATAATTCCGTTATCGTACTCCCCATGATAGACACCTGGTAATAACCCTATTATATTGTATCCTTTTTTCCAAGAACACACATAGCAACCCTGAAATATTAAAACATTAAAATATTAAAATTAAAACATAAACAAATAAAAAAACTGTTATAATTTATTAAGAAATTTAAATGGGAATCACCTCTATATCAAAGATTACTAAAAAATGACGCTTCTTCTGGTAAATGTCCGGGATTACTGACCATTACAGCATTGAGGACAACCGGTGTAGATCGAACCCTCAAGGTGGCGAATTCATTTTTTACGCCCAATTTGCTATATAAATTATTACTTATTTTACTGGTAATTTTATCAATATGCGCCTAATTATATTTTCGACAAAAATATCAGTCGAGTTAGTAGTAACATTAGAATTGTTATTATAATCAAAGAATATGATGCAAATACAGGTAGGACTACATCCCGGAATGAAATTAAACCTGAAGTATTAATTAATTGTGTATTATCTAATTTAAAAAGGATTGAATAGAATTCGGTAGATGCGGGGATCGAACCCGCGCCCCTCAATACACGTCCAGGTTTGCTCACCATTACAACACGGGAATCCTTAATATTTTCGAATGATTTGCTATTGAATACCTTACGGCTACTGTTGAATACAGTTCGTAGGTAGAAGTAGGTGAAATAGACCAATTCAAGTTACGGACCTAGACTTTGCTGATGATCTGAGTTTAATGCCAGAATCATTGGGTGAGCAGCATCAATGGATGGTGCCCATTGGCGATGCATTGATGGTGCTCAAAGACTAATTCGGCATTCTAGAACAGGTAACATCAAATATGGGTAATAGGTATACTGTATTTGTAAATGCTAAAAAAATCTAAAACTATGACTGCAATAATGTAACATTTAGTCAGAATTACTGTATAACGAACTGCTACGCTATAATAATTATAATGCTACAGAAAACTGCCAAGAGTCCAGTGATGGTGGTCATCACAGCAAGCCTAGTAATACACAGAATGTCAAAATATTCGCAGTACATTACCTCAATTAGAAACTCATTAGTTTCGGTAGACAACCCCAACTGAGTCATATAATCTATAAGAAACTTTCTCACGACTCGTTTTTCCTCGTGGTGAACGCGGTTACGCGGTTTATTCAATCGGTTCTCCAACAGATACCTCAGACAATGCGAATCGGTTTGCGACGAACCAATGTTACAACATCCGGGTTCACTGACTTCTAGTATTGTGTCGGCCACACTCTAAGTGAAAATTAAAGGATCAAATAATGAACTATTTACTTATCAGTGCGGTAACATTATGAAGAGCTTCCGATGTGTGGCACTTTAGGTGTGAATGTGAGTGTATTCACTCATACCCTATAGACGAGCTCCAACACGAAGTTGCCCACACCTCTAGGGTAAGGTAAAGCGATCGGCAAAGGGGGGAAACCACTCGGTATTCTGTAAGGCAGGGAGAGTGCCATACTAACTCCCATGGTGCAATACTCTGACTATCATACCCTTTTCTTTACTACCCCACCAAAGCCCGGGTTCCCCTTACAGATGAGTGGGCTGACCTCCCGGTTGTAAGACCGACGCTCTAATCACCTGGACAGATCTCGTGATTCGGAGTTCGCATTATTAGCGCCACCCTATACTAACAGTAACACTAATAGGAAAGACAATAAAACTCTTTCTACCCTGCACCCTGCATCGTCGATGTTTCTCTACGACAAATACATACCGGCTGCCTGGAAGTTCACGGAACCAGACCGGCAATAAGGGAATTGTGGGGCGAGCCACGAAGTGAGCGAAGCCTTAGCATATGGGTGCCATTGGCGAGTTCTCTGTCGTCGTCGTCATCTGTCGTCGTAAATTTTTGATCGCTAATAACTCGGTTATTCCTCGATGAAATTAAACGAAACTTGGTATGTATGTAGGCCGGAAAGTTTAGAAAGAATCTGAAGTTTGGTCAAAACCGAACGAACGCAACGAGGCACAAGGGGAGGACGAGTATTGTGTTGAAGACTTCTGACTAACGGCAGATAACTCGTTAATGGGACCCATATGCTAAAGGCTTTGGTCACTTCGTGCTGCGCGAAGGCCCCACGAACGTGTTTATATTGTTGATATATATGTTTTGATTACATAACGGCACACAGGACCAACATCATACTCAAATGCATCCACGTTAATTTTGAATAGTGCATTGCATGTTTGCCAGTAATTTATTGTTTAGTGTAGAATAACATGCCACTGTAACCTGATTGACATAATTGATAATTTTTATGTCAATTCTCCGAGACGAGTTATTAATTTTAATGAATTAATAATTATTATTAATTTTAATTTCGGATTACCGAGTTGTTACAATTTATATATTATAAGTGGATGCAATAGAGTACCTACATAATATTATTAATAAATAAATAATGTTTTACGCAAAAATAGTTGTATTACTTAAAGAACTAAAAGTAGGCAACAAATAATTATATAAACCATAAATGTATTCGTAATCGAATATAAGTTGTATAGTGTACTGGTATGGTAGTAACTTTATTAGAGGGTCACTGACCTGTGTCACTTTATTGAGACATTATTAGAGGGTCACTGACCTGTGTCACTTTATTGAGGAACAACAAATTATTTTCGTTAATCATATTAACATCGTCACAATCTTTGTGGTAACAATCTTTCATATAACCTAAAAACATAATAATATCCTTTGCAATTATCCACATAATGCAATACATTCGAGGTTAAATATTGCAAACAAGTCATTGACACTCAATTAATTTGTGGTGTTGATAATCAGAAGGTCGTATGTCTGTATGCTTTCTACATTGTTTCAAATATGACATACTAAGTATTGCTACTGTAGGTAGTGTACAATAATTGTGTACCAGTACATGTTCAATGTACAGTAGGTATAGAGTTTACATGTTGGAAGAAAGGCATACGTATGTATTATAGTCTCTTACTATTTTTGTAACAAACTTTAGACCGTAGAGTGAGTATTCGTTAATATGTTACGAATAATAAAATCGCTCCTACCTACTCATGTCGTGTTAGACAACAGCTACGCTTTGACTATTTGCGGAGTCGCAAAGTTCTTCGAATTTGTAATGGATATTATATCCATTATTTGTGTTTACCGTTCCTGTGCGTTTGTCTACGTCTACAGTGGGGTAATCAACATTCTCGAACAAGACTTACACTACTTATATCCACTGAATAGGTTGTTCACGGCTGTCTGCTATATGAGCATTGCATTTGTTGTATCGACATTTCTGTTCTACCACTTGGGGGTGAGTATGATATATGGCCTAATCTACCGGTATACAATATACTGTGGGGCGAGCCACGAAGTGAGCGAAGCCTTAGCATATGGGTGCCGTTAACGAGTTGTCTGTCGTCGTTGTCATCTGTCGTCGTAAATTTTTGATCGCTAATATCTCGGTCATTCCTTGATGAAATTAAACCAAACTTGGTACGTATGTAGTCCGTCAAAAGTTTAGAAAGAATCTGAATTTTGGTAAAAAACGAACGAACGCAACGAGATAAATGAGGGAAACGAGTATTGTGTTGACGACTTCTGACTAACGACAGACAACTCGTTAATGGGGCCCCTATATGCTAAGGTGTTGCTCACTTCGTGCTGCGCGGAGACCCCACGAACATGTACTTACTGTAACATCTAACGTGGCTATATAATCAGTTATTACTGATTCCGACCCTTCCCGTTTGAGCTACGTATACGGGGTAATGTAATGGCTTGGTAATGTAAATCAAAAGCATGTCCGATACTGATATCTACAAAGTGGCTTACTTTATTGTCTGTGTATTTATTCATATATGGGTTTATATTTGTAATCTTTCGGATAGAAAATCGACAAAATCCCGCATATGTAACGTGGTACTTCACACCACTTCAATTCACAGGAAATAACCCTCAATGTAACTCTTCAATTGTACCAAATTATTTATTAAATCTAAGTGGCATGTTATCATTACTAAAATCAATATGATTAGATTGGTCCCTCTGCCTAATCTTAATCCTGATCTTAAGGAAGTTGTTATCACCTCAATGTGTTATTTCTACCCCTGAAACCTGACTCGTTAAATGGTTATAAACATTAATCTTTCAGGGACTTTTATTTTTAGATTGAACGTAGATTCTCACAGGATCGTCTCCATCTCATATTCAGTACAACCGCTGGGTTGCTGGCCATGCTGCACTTATGCGTCGGAGCAGCATTCATTGCAAAGTATTCACGCTTTGTTGAGTTGGTAAGTTACAATACACTTTATCGAAATCGGCTATGAATAACACAATTTATAATGAAAATACGAGTATTAGTAATAATAAACATCATTTTATGAATAACTTTCCAGCGTTATGATCTGAGTGTATTTAGATACCGAGCGAGCGCAGCGAGGGAGCTTAACATAAATATATAAAGGTCATGAACGCTGTATATGGGTGCCCTTTTCACCACAATGAACAACACCCTTTTCACCTAATTTTGTTAACTTATCGGCGTTCTAAATTCTTCATTATTAGCTTGAATAGTGTATGTTTAGGGATATTAATGAAATTTACATCCTTTTTATGCAATTAATTGCATTTACTTTTTAACACTAACAACACACCGTAAATAACCTTAGCGGAGTTCTGGAAGTTTATTGTTACTAAGTTAGTGATTACTTTGCTGCATTCTATCCTATACGCCGTAACGCAACGCTGCAAAGTAATGCTTCATTCCAATTGATTGTAGACTTACATTTTGTTTGAATTTAACACAAACGCTCTTTGTGTGTTTTTATTACTCTTACGTCGTACCTGTTGTTGCACTTGGTCAGCTGGGGTGACTAAGAAGTACGACACAACTTCACTTTGTTTTGTGTCCAACAAACTATTTCAATTTTATATAAAGGACGTAAAAATATTAACTTCGCAAAATATCTTATTTAAAGTTCAAATTAATCTGGATCTTTATCTTACGTGTGAACATATTACAATCAATACCACCATCTTGTAGAATGTTCGTTGATTTTATTTTCAGATCGGGTGCAGTACTAGTGTCATTGCTGGGGTTTTCATGATGTCAACCACTATAATCTATGTGGCCGATGCGTGCTTTACATTTCGAGAATACCTTAAGATAAGGCGATCGTTTGGACTTCAAATGGATCCCAAAGCTAAAACCGATAAGGTTGTAGTTCATCCTGGTTCCGACGAGACAACCAAATCAACAGCTACTGATGAAGGTCAGAAAAATGTAGATGAAGAAAAAGCACTTGGGCTTCCGTTTCAAATTGAATAATTATATTTATTAATATTATGATATATTTAGGTTTGTATTAAAGTTTATATTTATTTAGTTTAGTTTAACATTATTAGGCCTTAGATGTACAGCCGTGAGAATTTATAAAAAAATATTTCACATTAAAGGTGACGTATCCTTATATACGTTGTTCACCAAGTAGGGCTAATAAATGATTATATTAAATTAATATAGTAGCAGTTGGTGGTATGGGATTATCATTACGGCCATGGTTCACAAATTTAATCCGTTTCTAATACATATTATTCCAAGGTTCACACGTTATTTATATCATTTATACTAGATAATAATACATTATATATAATATAATGTAATATAATATAATATATAATAATATAAATTATTAATACACTTCTAGTTAGTGAATTTATTTAATTAATATGAGGATTAAACAACATTCCTTTCATTTCATGTGAACCCGGATTTTGTGGTAACTTGCAGTATAATATTTACAAATACTGGTATATACATGTGGTAATTTATTTATATTTGCATTATGCTATAATAATAATACTTGTTATTAATAGAAAATATAATTCCTCTTTTTTCTAATATATAAAATACACTTTAGAAGAGTAAAATTACCATTTCCCCAAAGAAATTCATCTAAAAATATTGTTACCGTATAATGATTTGTCTCATCACCGGGTTACCACACCCACAATGGCCCGTTGTAAAATTATGAAAAAATGTATATGTACAGTTGTTACAGTCCATAAACCCAGTTATTAAATTATATTCACAGACAGTATTTGGGGTCCTGACTTTACATCCACAGTGCCAACTTTATATACGCACTGCTGACTTTATATAAACATATATACTACATACCTCTTGACTCGGCCGTATCTGTGAGATGTATTGACGGTATTGTTGGCTCTTCTACCCAAAATGGCACGTGATCTGATCGCAGCAAATTCAGAAGTCTCGAGTCCAATTTGCTTTCTGTTAGATCTGAAAAATATTAGCAGTTGGTTGATGGAATACAATTCTATTCCAACATTTTACAAAATATAAAAATACTCTAAACACCCAAAAATTATAATAATTTTTCAGTTGGTTTAACTTAGTTTAATCATTTTAGAATACAAATGAAATAAAAATTAAAATTATTGACATACTTATATTTTACATACCTATTGATATTGAAATGAAAACATCAATAAACACAACTACTTTAAGTCACATCCGTCTCATATGGACAGCTTCCCTTGAAATAACAATAAATGGAAAAGATTGTAAACAAAAACAAATAACAACAATAAATGGAAAAGCTTGTAAACAAAAACAAATAACAACAATAAATTGAAAAGATTGTAAACAAAAACAAATAAGCAAAATTATAAATAATGTTGTCACTAACATTTTTGTTGTATCTGCATAGGCAATATTCTGTGGTTACTGTCGGGTTTGAAGTTATTAATAAATATATTGGCCATATCGGACTCAGTTTCTCGGTAAACCACAACTAGAAAGTTGCCCTTCTCTCCATCAGCGATGAAACTTTTGTGAGTTTCCCGGGTCAATATGGTGTCCATTCCTAAAGGTAATTCCTGAAAGAAAGATATTCGATATACTTATTATTTTATTTTAAATTTGGTAAGGACAAGTGCTGTTAGATTATCTTACACTCTATGGGTGTTCGAATATTAAATTTAGTCCGATGTTAATAAATTTCCGCTCACACACAGACGTCGTCATATAATTACTTCGGTACCTGCGACTTCGGAGTATTGTCCCAATTAAGCACGGGGTCCATTACCACATTGAGTATCAATTGACTGTTTGTGTAATTATGTTGGGTTTTAAACGACGACCACCAAGATGCAAGGAAGTGGCGACTTCCAATCACTGAAAAGGATTAAAGGGTGGACTGAGAGAGTAGGCCTACTTACAGTACTTATCTCGGTATTCAAAACAGAAGTTACTAAGACTACTGCAAGAGGGATGCATACTGGAAGTAACATGTAAGCTAATCGTACCGAACACAGATTGAGGAAGGGCAGCCGTCTGTAATTTGATCTTGAGGTATCACTTTATCGTATGTTAGGTTAGGATTCTTTACAATAAACCTTATTACCCCCCCCCCCCCCCACCCCCACCCTTCTCGCTGAATGTGACTGTTCCAGACAACAACTCCATTATCAGATAAATATGTACTGTTTTAGGGTTCGGTGCAACCTTCGCATGCAGGCCATCATATTTCCCCGCGGCCAATCCTAGCAATCTACAGTGGCATGAAATTCTAACCTAAACGATAAACGGGACGGATGTCATTAGCACAGGTTACGGTTTCTTAAATTAACTTTATTCAATTTATTCAGCAAAGATTTCTGGCAGTCTGTGGACTGGGCGCGAAGATTATTTGTTGAGTTCCGAACAAATCCTGCCTTTATGCAATTGGCTAAATGGAAGGAATCGTTGTGCATATAGACCAAAAATAATATTAACTATTTATTTTTATTTGTCTTACATCCATCCTCTTCGTGGTCGAAGGCTACAAAGAATACAGTGTGTTTCCTTGGTAACTGTTGCGTAACGAATCGTGATGTCTCTAACAATGCTGCCATACCGCTGCCATCATCATCAACTCCTACATTTATAAAATATGGCATAGAAACAATCCATGAGTTAGACTTCCAATCCATGAGTTAGACTTCCAATCCATGAGTTAGACTTCCAATCCATGAGTTAGACTTCCAATCCATGAGTTAGACTTCCAATCCATGAGTTAGACTTCCAATCCATGAGTTAGACTTCCAATCCATGAGTTAGACTTCCAATCCATGAGTTAGACTTCCAATCCATGAGTTAGACTTCTAATCCATGAGTTAGACTTCCAATCCATGAGTGAGACTTCCAATCCATGAGTTAGACTTCCAATCCATAAGTTAGACTTCCAATCCATGAGTTAGACTTCCAATCCATGAGTTAGACTTCCAATCCATGAGTTAGACTTCCAATCCATGAGTTAGACTTCCAATCCATGAGTTAGACTTCCAATCCATGAGTTAGACTTCCAATCCATGAGTTAGACTTCCAATCCATGAGTTAGACTTCTAATCCATGAGTTAGACTTCCAATCCATGAGTTAGACTTCCAATCCATGAGTTAGACTTCCAATCCATGAGTTAGACTTCCAATCCATGAGTTAGACTTCTAATCCATGAGTTAGACTTCCAATCCATGAGTTAGACTTCCAATCCATGAGTGAGACTTCCAATCCATGAGTTAGACTTCCAATCCATGAGTTAGACTTCCAATGCATGAGTTAGACTTCCAATCCATGAGTTAGACTTCCAATCCATGAGTTAGAATTCCAATCCATGAGTTAGACTTCCAATCCATGAGTTAGACTTCCAATCCATGAGTTAGACTTCCAATCCATGAGTTAGACTTCCAATCCATGAGTTAGACTTCCAATCCATGAGTTAGACTTCCAATCCATGAGTTAGACTTCCAATCCATGAGTTAGATTTCCAATCCATGAGTTAGACTTCCAATCCATCAGTTAGACTTCCAATCCATGAGCTAGACCTCCAATCCATGAGTTAGACTTCCAATCCATGAGTTAGACTTCCAATCCATGAGTTAGACTTCCAATCCATGAGTTAGACTTCCAATCCATGAGTTAGACTTCCAATCCATGAGTGAGACTTCCAATCCATGAGTTAGACTTCCAATCCATGAGTTAGACTTCCAATCCATGAGTTAGACTTCCAATCCATGAGTTAGACTTTCAATCCATGAGTTAGACTTCGAATCCATGAGTTAGACTTCCAATCCATGAGTTAGACTTCCAATCCATGAGTTAGACTTCCAATCCATGAGTTAGACTTCCAATCCATGAGTTAGACTTCCAATCCATGAGTTAGACTTCCAATCCATGAGTTAGACTTCCAATCCATGAGTTAGACTTCCAATGCATGAGTTAGACTTCAAATCCATGAGTTATACTTCCAATCCATGAGTTAGACTTCCAATCCATGAGTTAGACTTCCAATCCATGAGTTAGACTTCCAATCCATGAGTTAGACTTCCAATCCATGAGTTAGACTTCCAATCCATGAGTTTGACTTCCAATCCATGAGTTAGACTTCCAATCCATGAGTTAGGCTTCCAATCCATGAGTTAGACTTCCAATGCATGAGTTAGACTTCCAATCCATTAGTTAGACTTCCAATCCATGAGTTAGACTTCCAATCCATGAGTTAGACTTCCAATCCATGAGTTAGACTTCCAATCCATGAGTTAGACTTCCAATCCATGAGTTTGACTTCCAATCCATGAGTTAGACTTCCAATCCATGAGTTAGACTTCCAATCCATGAGTTAGACTTCCAATCCATGAGTTAGACTGCACTTATTATTATAATTCATAAAACATATTTATTGGCTCTCTTACAGACGTTAATTGAAGTACACTCGGCCTACATAATGCATATATTTCCTGGGTAATATGTGCAAGTCCAATTAAATTTGTTCGTTTTTCTGTCATTTAGCATCATTGTTTTGGGAGTTAAGTGTCGTTCACCACAGAGTTATAAAACATTTAATTAATTAATTAAACAATTTCTGTGGCGAATAACCCTTAACCCTCAAAATAACGGTTTACAAATACAGTAAGAATGAATGATTACACCACAATCTAGGTCGCTCCGTTTTTTTACTATCCCTTAAATTTTGCATCATAGCGAGCATGAGACACACTATGGAGCGCTACATCGGGTTACGCGCCTTACGAAAACAGAGTCTCAGTCTGTCTGTCAGTCTGTAGAGCAACAAAAGTGGTGCAGTATTTCGTCTATCCATAAATCTATTAAAAAATATTCTGCCACACCTGGTGAAATTCCAAATGTGTCGTAGTGCGCTGAAACCATAGAAATCTGATCCAAACTCGATCCAAAATTATCACCAGGAAGCACCGCAATTATATTCTTGCCATTTCCTAGTTTCGACTCCCCTCCTTCAACTTCCGCCTAAAAATACAATATTTGTAGTTATCTTTACATGACGATTACTATATCACATAAATAATAGTATTAATACTGTAATGGTAATATTTATAATATGACAGACCTAGTAGAATTAATAGAACCTGCCAGCTAAAATAGGTTATTACAGTATATCCTATATACTACTGTACTGTATATACTGTACGATAGTAGTTTAGGTAACAATACTCAATTACTTTCTTATTAAGTTACAACTGAAGCAGCATTATTGCTTTTCTTTCAGTTCAATTATAATTAAGTTGCTATGGTGTTAGTCGCTCAGTCAATTGGAATTATTATTAACCATTTAAATCAACTTGAAACCAGCTTATACAGTACTTCAGAAGATAATTATTGCAAAACGTGGGTTATGACCAATGCGACCTTTACAGTAAAGGTTAGTAAAGGTCGCCTTGGTTATGACTATATACAATAATTATGATAATACTGTATTATCCTTCGTGTGGTTCTTTGATAACTCACCCTAAAAACGAAGTCGTCTATATAAACCGTAAGTTTAAGATCCATAAAGAATTTCTTGATAAACTTGTAGCAACGCAACTTGCCCTCGGGATTTTCCTTTGTGTTTCTAATTTCGTTGAATCGATTAACCAATAGATCCTCCAAACGTCTAACGCTTTCCAGGTCCGACTGAAACTTTACTCGGGTTCTCGTTTGTGTTCGCAAGTTTGTCGAGTGAAAACAACCTGATAGAATCACAAACAATACCGTGGATGCAGGGCAGCCCAGTTGTAAACGGAATAAGATCAAGTGACTATTATCTTTGATGTTTTACCTTGGGTCACCCAAACCAAATCTTTTGTACTTTTACTTTAAACGATCACTACCATTATTTTTGCTTATTGCATACGTGTTGTAAGAATGTGTAACTGCTTACCTGCCGCGATAAATAATAAATAAGCTGTAAATGTGGCACGGATTAACATAATAATTACAGTAGCATAGCATCCCATGCGGCAGATAAACACATCATTCTCCAAATTGCGACAATACATCTTTAGTATCTTCATCACCATCTTCTTTTATATCGTCTGTGCCCATCGCTACTGAAATATTTAAGACAAATAAAGGCTAACCCAAAAACTAATTGTTCATCTTGGGTTCATCTACTGTAGCATACTTTCTATGAGTCGGTTTCATAGTAAATCAACTCTTATAAAATACATTTACACGAAATCATGAGATTTTGTGAATGGTTTACATGATCTTATATTTGTTTCAATGAGTTAAATGAGCAGTGCGGCATCACCAATCTCCCTCTTTTGCAGAATAACAATTGAATTCATGAAAAATGTAAAATTTGAAACATGAACTTATTACCTGAACTTGGTGTAAGTACTGAGTTCAAAATCAAAATCCATACCACACCACTACAGTAGGAAGCTTTGCCGGCCGCAACAAGACGATCACCACAGACTTCACAGTTCACAGACAGTTCCATATTAAAATAACATGTTCCATTGCCTTCTTTTACAGTAGATATTATACAAAATTTAAATACATAAATTTCAAATTGAATTTGAGGCGTAAACTGTAACTCGGGGAATACATTCTCCTGGCAGTTACCTTAAAAGGCACGATTGCGTCTCCCAGTCTCATGATGTGACTACTACCATGACCTGCTGCTGCTACTGCTACTACTCTACAACACTGATCAGGTCCCGCAGCCGCAATACTACCAAACCAACTACTGTCTGACTGTATCATACTGCTGTACTGCCATACTATCTGACGTTCATCCGTTACCAGCCTAGCACTGTAGCAGCCTAGTGTATTCTGTATTCAGCAATTCAAGTATTCCAGTTCCAGTGCAGTACTGCTGTACTGCAGTAGGCATATTTCGATACAGTCAGACTAACTACAGGATTAAGAAAGATAACAGATTATTTCTGTATTATGGATCCCGATACCGATCAACACCTGCGAGAACTCCAGAGACAATATCTAGAGTTCCTTGATGATGAGCAAGATGAAGGAATCTACAAAGGGAAAGTTGAGGAAATGATCGCGAACAATAAAACTCGTCTCATTGTCAATGTCAACGACCTCCGACGCAAAAGAGAAGAGCGAACGAAAGCGTTACTAAGCAACTCAATCGAGGAGCAGATCGCTTTCCAGCGAGCGCTAAAGGAAATAGTTCTAGCGGAGAATCCCGAGTTCGGGAAACAACACGAGGATTATTTCGTTGGGTTCGAGGGTAGTTTCGGAGCGCATCACGTGACCCCGCGGTCGCTGAACGCACGACATCTCGGCTCGATTATATGCGTGGAAGGGCTCGTCACAAAGTGCTCCTTGGTTCGTCCCAAACTCGTGCGCAGCGTCCACTACTGCCAAGTTACTAAGAAGTTTCTGGAACGGCGGTACACCGATATGGTGTCGTTGGAGCCGTTCCCCAGCAGCGGAGTCTACCCCACTAAGGACGAGGACGGCAACGTGTTGGAGACCGAGTTCGGGTTGTCCACCTACAAGGACCACCAGACGGTCAGTCTGCAGGAGATGCCGGAGTCCAGTCCCACCGGACAGCTGCCCCGGAATGTGGATATTATTCTGGACAACGATCTGGCGGACAGTTGTAAACCGGGCGACCGGGTTCAGGTAGGTGGTGAAGGGGTGGGTGGGATCGTGTAAGTATGTGAGGGCGGATGGTGGATGGTGCCGTTTAGTAGGAAAAATTAAGATTCTCATACACACTCCCAATTGTCTCATTCTCACTCCTAATTTTCTCATTCACAAACTTATTACAGGAAAACAAATAGACAAGTAGTCTTTATTTCCATTGACCCCGACACCCGATATGTACTGATGTATAGGCTAATTAGGCAGTTGAGCGAGCGAGCGTCAGCTCAGCAACCTGTATATTAATCCTGTTACCGTATGACAAATAAAAAACTGGCCTAAAAAATTCATTCCAAATTAGCTCACAACGAATTGCAAACTGCTTTTTACTTTATATAAAGGACAATGTATACTATAGCCCCACTATTATAGGTTTATATCCTTTATTTATTTCCTTCCCGGCAGTGAAGCTGAATGTGAAATAATTACGGCGCTGCAATAGACAACTATTGTAACTCGAACAGTAGGTGGATGTGTTTGTTTATTTGTGTAGTTTATGATAGTTTCCGCTAAAGTGTTACATTGGATTCTTTTGAAATCATAAATCTTACAATTAACAGCGAGCCTAATTCCTTTCGGAATATTACAAGTAATTTTTGTAATTGTATCTATCACAGGTTGTCGGCTCCTTTCGTTGTCTCGCAAACAAACAACAAGGATTCACTTCCGGCACCTTCCGTACCGTACTGCTAGGCAACCAGGTACGCACGCTATCCAAGGACGTGCAGCCCGCGTTCAGCGCTAAGGATATCGGTAAGATCCGTCGGTATAGTCGCTCCCGCACCGACGTGTTCGAGGAGTTGGCGCGCTCTCTCGCACCAACCATACACGGACACGAGTACATAAAGAAGGCGGTTCTGTGTCAGCTGCTAGGGGGCTGCGAGAAGATTCTAGAGAACGGGACCAGGTTGCGGGGCGACATAAACCTGTTGCTAATAGGCGATCCGTCGGTCGCCAAGTCCCAGGTAAGATTGCCCGGGACATACTTTGCTAATACATTTAGTTTAAATAATTAGCAAGAACTACTGTAGTTGTAATTTTATTTAAATTTGTGGAATCTGAAAGTGAAACACAGCCACACTGCTAACTGCTACACATCAGAGTTTGTAAAAGTATTTGTTCTCGATTTTTTTTATACAGATTATTATATCAACTTATTATTCAGATACAACTTACCGCGCTGTTAGTAAAACTTCGCGTTACTAAATCTTCCCGTTTATATAAACTCCCTCCCGTCCCCCAGGTGCTGCGGTACGTTCTGAGCAGCGCCCCCCGTGCTGTGGCCACCACTGGTCGGGGCAGCAGCGGGGTGGGTCTCACGGCCGCCGTGACCACCGACCCAGAGACCGGCGAGAGACGGCTGGAGGCCGGGGCCATGGTGCTGGCCGACCGCGGGATAGTATGCATCGACGAGTTCGACAAGATGACCGACATGGATCGAACCGCGATTCACGAGGTTATGGAGCAGGGCCGAGTAACCATAGCGAAGGCCGGGATCCACGCCAAGCTGAACGCGAGATGCAGCGTGCTGGCCGCCGCTAATCCCGTGTTGGGGAAGTACGACCAGTACCGGACTCCGATGGAGAACATAGGACTGCAGGACTCCTTACTGAGCAGGTGGGTGGTGTAGGGAAGTGCGTCCAGTACCGGATGGAGAACATAGGACTGCAGGACTCCTTGCTGAGCAGGTGGGTGGTGTAGGGAAGTACGACCAGTACCGGACCCCCATGGAGAACATAGGACTGCAGGACTCCTTGTTGAGCAGGTGGGTGGTGTAGGGAAGTACGACCAGTACCGGACCCCCATGGAGAACATAGGACTGCAGGACTCCTTGTTGAGCAGGTGGGTGGTGTAGGGAAGTACGACCAGTACCGGACCCCCATGGAGAACATAGGACTGCAGGACTCCTTGTTGAGCAGGTGGGTGGTGTAGGGAAGTACGACCAGTACCGGATGGAGAACATAGGACTGCAGGACTCCTTACTAAGCAGGTGGGTGGTGTAGGGAAGTACGACCAGTACCGGATTGAGAACATAGGACTGTAGGACTCCTTGTTGAGCAGGTGGGTGGTGTAGGGAAGTACGACCAGTACCGGATGGAGAACATAGGACTGCAGGACTCCTTACTAAGCAGGTGGGTGGTGTAGGGAAGTACGACCAGTACCGGATGGAGAACATAGGACTGCAGGACTCCTTGTTGAGCAGGTGGGTGGTGTAGGGAAGTACGACCAGTACCGGACCCCCATGGAGAACATAGGACTGCAGGACTCCTTACAGAGCAGGTGGGTGGTGTAGGGAAGTACGACCAGTACCGGATGGAGAACATAGGACTGCAGGACTCCTTACTAAGCAGGTGGGTGGTGTAGGGAAGTACGACCAGTACCGGATGGAGAACATAGGACTGCAGGACTCCTTGTTGAGCAGGTGGGTGGTGTAGGGAAGTACGACCAGTACCGGACCCCCATGGAGAACATAGGACTGCAGGACTCCTTACAGAGCAGGTGGGTGGTGTAGGGAAGTACGACCAGTACCGGATGGAGAACATAGGACTGCAGGACTCCTTACTAAGCAGGTGGGTGGTGTAGGGAAGTACGACCAGTACCGGATGGAGAACATAGGACTGCAGGACTCCTTGTTGAGCAGGTGGGTGGTGTAGGGAAGTACGCCAGTACCGGACCCCCATGGAGAATATAGGACTGCAGGACTCCTTGTTGAGCAGGTGGGTGGTGTAGGGAAGTACGACCAGTACCGGATGGAGAACATAGGACTGCAGGACTCCTTACTGAGCAGGTGGGTGGTGTAGGGAAGTACGACCAGTACCGGATGGCCTTACTGAGCGGGTGGGTGGTGTAGGGAAGTACGACCAGTACCGGACCCCCATGGAGAACATAGGACTGCAGGACTCCTTACTGAGCAGGTGGGTGGTGTAGGGAAGTACGACCAGTACCGGACTCCGATGGAGAACATAGGACTGCAGGACTCCTTGTTGAGCAGGTGGGTGGTGTAGGGAAGTACGTCCAGTACCGGATGGAGAACATAGGACTGCAGGACTCCTTGCTGAGCAGGTGGGTGGTGTAGGGAAGTACGTCCAGTACCGGATGGAGAACATAGGACTGCAGGACTCCTTACAGAGCAGGTGGGTGGTGTAGGGAAGTACGACCAGTACCGGATGGCCTTACTGAGCAGGTGGGTGGTGTAGGGAAGTACGACCAGTACCGGATGGAGAACATAGGACTGCAGGACTCCTTACTGAGCAGGTGGGTGGTGTAGGGAAGTACGTCCAGTACCGGATGGAGAACATAGGACTGCAGGACTCCTTGCTGAGCAGGTGGGTGGTGTAGGGAAGTACGACCAGTACCGGACTCCGATGGAAACATAGGACTGCAGGACTCCTTGCTGAGCAGGTGGGTGGTGTAGGGAAGTACGACCACTACCGGACCCCCATGGAGAACATAGGACTGCAGGACTCCTTACTGAGCAGGTGGGTGGTGTAGGGAAGTACGACCAGTACCGGATGGAGAACATAGGACTGCAGGACTCCTTACTGAGCAGGTGGGTGGTGTAGGGAAGTACGACCAGTACCGGATGGCCTTACTGAGCGGGTGGGTGGTGTAGGGAAGTACGACCAGTACCGGATGGCCTTACTGAGCGGGTGGGTGGTGTAGGGAAGTACGACCAGTACCGGACTCCGATGGAGAACATAGGACTGCAGGACTCCTTACTGAGCAGGTGGGTGGTGTAGGGAAGTACGTCCAGTACCGGATGGCCTTACTGAGCAGGTGGGTGGTGTAGGGAAGTACGACCAGTACCGGACCCCCATGGAGAACATAGGACTGCAGGACTCCTTACTGAGCAGGTGGGTGGTGTAGGGAAGTACGACCAGTACCGGATGGCCTTACTGAGCGGGTGGGTGGTGTAGGGAAGTACGACCAGTACCGGACCCCCATGGAGAACATAGGACTGCAGGACTCCTTGTTGAGCAGGTGGGTGGTGTAGGGAAGTACCACCAGTACCGGACCCCCATGGAGAACATAGGACTGCAGGACTCCTTGTTGAGCAGGTGGGTGGTGTAGGGAAGTACGACCAGTACCGGACCCCCATGGAGAACATAGGACTGCAGGACTCCTTGTTGAGCAGGTGGGTGGTGTAGGGAAGTACGACCAGTACCGGACCCCATGGAGAACATAGGACTGCAGGACTCCTTGTTGAGCAGGTGGGTGGTGTAGGGAAGTACGACCAGTACCGGATGGAGAACATAGGACTGCAGGACTCCTTACTAAGCAGGTGGGTGGTGTAGGGAAGTACGACCAGTACCGGATTGAGAACATAGGACTGTAGGACTCCTTGTTGAGCAGGTGGGTGGTGTAGGGAAGTACGACCAGTACCGGATGGAGAACATAGGACTGCAGGACTCCTTACTAAGCAGGTGGGTGGTGTAGGGAAGTACGACCAGTACCGGATGGAGAACATAGGACTGCAGGACTCCTTGTTGAGCAGGTGGGTGGTGTAGGGAAGTACGACCAGTACCGGATGGAGAACATAGGACTGCAGGACTCCTTACTAAGCAGGTGGGTGGTGTAGGGAAGTACGACCAGTACCGGATGGAGAACATAGGACTGCAGGACTCCTTGTTGAGCAGGTGGGTGGTGTAGGGAAGTACGCCAGTACCGGACCCCCATGGAGAATATAGGACTGCAGGACTCCTTGTTGAGCAGGTGGGTGGTGTAGGGAAGTACGACCAGTACCGGATGGAGAACATAGGACTGCAGGACTCCTTACTGAGCAGGTGGGTGGTGTAGGGAAGTACGACCAGTACCGGATGGCCTTACTGAGCGGGTGGGTGGTGTAGGGAAGTACGACCAGTACCGGACCCCCATGGAGAACATAGGACTGCAGGACTCCTTACTGAGCAGGTGGGTGGTGTAGGGAAGTACGACCAGTACCGGACTCCGATGGAGAACATAGGACTGCAGGACTCCTTGTTGAGCAGGTGGGTGGTGTAGGGAAGTACGTCCAGTACCGGATGGAGAACATAGGACTGCAGGACTCCTTGCTGAGCAGGTGGGTGGTGTAGGGAAGTACGTCCAGTACCGGATGGAGAACATAGGACTGCAGGACTCCTTACAGAGCAGGTGGGTGGTGTAGGGAAGTACGTCCAGTACCGGATGGAGAACATAGGACTGCAGGACTCCTTGCTGAGCAGGTGGGTGGTGTAGGGAAGTACGACCAGTACCGGACTCCGATGGAGAACATAGGACTGCAGGACTCCTTGCTGAGCAGGTGGGTGGTGTAGGGAAGTACGACCAGTACCGGACCCCCATGGAGAACATAGGACTGCAGGACTCCTTACTGAGCAGGTGGGTGGTGTAGGGAAGTACGACCAGTACCGGATGGAGAACATAGGACTGCAGGACTCCTTACTGAGCAGGTGGGTGGTGTAGGGAAGTACGACCAGTACCGGATGGCCTTACTGAGCGGGTGGGTGGTGTAGGGAAGTACGACCAGTACCGGATGGCCTTACTGAGCGGGTGGGTGGTGTAGGGAAGTACGACCAGTACCGGACTCCGATGGAGAACATAGGACTGCAGGACTCCTTACTGAGCAGGTGGGTGGTGTAGGGAAGTACGTCCAGTACCGGATGGCCTTACTGAGCAGGTGGGTGGTGTAGGGAAGTACGACCAGTACCGGACCCCCATGGAGAACATAGGACTGCAGGACTCCTTACTGAGCAGGTGGGTGGTGTAGGGAAGTACGACCAGTACCGGACCCCCATGGAGAACATAGGACTGCAGGACTCCTTACTGAGCAGGTGGGTGGTGTAGGGAAGTACGACCAGTACCGGATGGCCTTACTGAGCGGGTGGGTGGTGTAGGGAAGTACGACCAGTACCGGACCCCCATGGAGAACATAGGACTGCAGGACTCCTTGTTGAGCAGGTGGGTGGTGTAGGGAAGTACGTCCAGTACCGGATGGAGAACATAGGACTGCAGGACTCCTTACAGAGCAGGTGGGTGGTGTAGGGAAGTACGTCCAGTACCGGATGGAGAACATAGGACTGCAGGACTCCTTGCTGAGCAGGTGGGTGGTGTAGGGAAGTACGACCAGTACCGGACTCCGATGGAGAACATAGGACTGCAGGACTCCTTGCTGAGCAGGTGGGTGGTGTAGGGAAGTACGACCAGTACCGGACTCCGATGGAGAACATAGGACTGCAGGACTCCTTGTTGAGCAGGTGGGTGGTGTAGGGAAGTACGACCAGTACCGGACTCCGATGGAGAACATAGGACTGCAGGACTCCTTGTTGAGCAGGTGGGTGGTGTAGGGAAGTACGTCCAGTACCGGATGGAGAACATAGGACTGCAGGACTCCTTGCTGAGCAGGTGGGTGGTGTAGGGAAGTACGTCCAGTACCGGATGGAGAACATAGGACTGCAGGACTCCTTACAGAGCAGGTGGGTGGTGTAGGGAAGTACGTCCAGTACCGGATGGAGAACATAGGACTGCAGGACTCCTTGCTGAGCAGGTGGGTGGTGTAGGGAAGTACGACCAGTACCGGACTCCGATGGAGAACATAGGACTGCAGGACTCCTTGCTGAGCAGGTGGGTGGTGTAGGGAAGTACGACCAGTACCGGACCCCCATGGAGAACATAGGACTGCAGGACTCCTTACTGAGCAGGTGGGTGGTGTAGGGAAGTACGACCAGTACCGGATGGAGAACATAGGACTGCAGGACTCCTTACTGAGCAGGTGGGTGGTGTAGGGAAGTACGACCAGTACCGGATGGCCTTACTGAGCGGGTGGGTGGTGTAGGGAAGTACGACCAGTACCGGACTCCGATGGAGAACATAGGACTGCAGGACTCCTTACTGAGCAGGTGGGTGGTGTAGGGAAGTACGTCCAGTACCGGATGGCCTTACTGAGCGGGTGGGTGGTGTAGGGAAGTACGACCAGTACCGGACCCCCATGGAGAACATAGGACTGCAGGACTCCTTACTGAGCAGGTGGGTGGTGTAGGGAAGTACGACCAGTACCGGACTCCGATGGAGAACATAGGACTGCAGGACTCCTTGTTGAGCAGGTGGGTGGTGTAGGGAAGTACGACCAGTACCGGACTCCGATGGAGAACATAGGACTGTAGGACTCCTTGTTGAGCAGGTGGGTGGTGTAGGGAAGTACGACCAGTACCGGATGGAGAACATAGGACTGCAGGACTCCTTACAGAGCAGGTGGGTGGTGTAGGGAAGTACGACCAGTACCGGACCCCCATGGAGAACATAGGACTGCAGGACTCCTTACAGAGCAGGTGGGTGGTGTAGGGAAGTACGACCAGTACCGGACTCCGATGGAGAACATAGGACTGCAGGACTCCTTGCTGAGCAGGTGGGTGGTGTAGGGAAGTACGACCAGTACCGGACCCCCATGGAGAACATAGGACTGCAGGACTCCTTACTGAGCAGGTGGGTGGTGTAGGGAAGTACGACCAGTACCGGACTCCGATGGAGAACATAGGACTGTAGGACTCCTTGTTGAGCAGGTGGGTGGTGTAGGGAAGTACGACCAGTACCGGATGGAGAACATAGGACTGCAGGACTCCTTACAGAGCAGGTGGGTGGTGTAGGGAAGTACGACCAGTACCGGACTCCGATGGAGAACATAGGACTGCAGGACTCCTTGTTGAGCAGGTGGGTGGTGTAGGGAAGTACGACCAGTACCGGACTCCGATGGAGAACATAGGACTGCAGGACTCCTTGCTGAGCAGGTGGGTGGTGTAGGGAAGTACGACCAGTACCGGACCCCCATGGAGAACATAGGACTGCAGGACTCCTTACTGAGCAGGTGGGTGGTGTAGGGAAGTACGACCAGTACCGGACTCCGATGGAGAACATAGGACTGCAGGACTCCTTGTTGAGCAGGTGGGTGGTGTAGGGAAGTACGTCCAGTACCGGATGGAGAACATAGGACTGCAGGACTCCTTGCTGAGCAGGTGGGTGGTGTAGGGAAGTACGACCAGTACCGGACCCCCATGGAGAACATAGGACTGCAGGACTCCTTACAGAGCAGGTGGGTGGTGTAGGGAAGTACGACCAGTACCGGACTCCGATGGATAACATAGGACTGCAGGACTCCTTACTGAGCAGGTGGGTGGTGTAGGGAAGTACGTCCAGTACCGGACTCCGATGGAGAACATAGGACTGTAGGACTCCTTACTGAGCAGGTGGGTGGTGTAGGGAAGTACGACCAGTACCGGACCCCCATGGAGAACATAGGACTGCAGGACTCCTTACAGAGCAGGTGGGTGGTGTAGGGAAGTACGACCAGTACCGGACCCCCATGGAGAACATAGGACTGCAGGACTCCTTACAGAGCAGGTGGGTGGTGTAGGGAAGTACGACCAGTACCGGATGGAGAACATAGGACTGCAGGACTCCTTGCTGAGCAGGTGGGTGGTGTAGGGAAGTACGACCAGTACCGGACTCCGATGGAGAACATAGGACTGTAGGACTCCTTGTTGAGCAGGTGGGTGGTGTAGGGAAGTACGACCAGTACCGGATGGAGAACATAGGACTGCAGGACTCCTTACAGAGCAGGTGGGTGGTGTAGGGAAGTACGACCAGTACCGGACTCCGATGGAGAACATAGGACTGTAGGACTCCTTACTGAGCAGGTGGGTGGTGTAGGGAAGTACGACCAGTACCGGATGGCCTTACTGAGCAGGTGGGTGGTGTAGGGAAGTACGACCAGTACCGGGCCCCCATGGAGAACATAGGACTGCAGGACTCCTTACTGAGCAGGTGGGTGGTGTAGGGAAGTACGACCAGTACCGGACTCCGATGGAGAACATAGGACTGCAGGACTCCTTGTTGAGCAGGTGGGTGGTGTAGGGAAGTACGACCAGTACCGGACTCCGATGGAGAACATAGGACTGCAGGACTCCTTGTTGAGCAGGTGGGTGGTGTAGGGAAGTACGTCCAGTACCGGATGGAGAACATAGGACTGCAGGACTCCTTACTGAGCGGGTGGGTGGTGTAGGGAAGTACGACCAGTACCGGATTGAGAACATAGGACTGCAGGACTCCTTGTTGAGCAGGTGGGTGGTGTAGGGAAGTACGACCAATACCGGACCCCCATGGAGAACATAGGACTGCAGGACTCCTTGTTGAGCAGGTGGGTGGTGTAGGGAAGTACGACCAGTACCGGATGGAGAACATAGGACTGCAGGACTCCTTACTAAGCAGGTGGATGGTGTAGGGAAGTACGACCAGTACCGGATTGAGAACATAGGACTGCAGGACTCCTTGTTGAGCAGGTGGGTGGTGTAGGGAAGTACGCCAGTACCGGACCCCCATGGAGAACATAGGACTGCAGGACTCCTTGTTGAGCAGGTGGGTGGTGTAGGGAAGTACGACCAGTACCGGATGGAGAACATAGGACTGCAGGACTCCTTACTGAGCAGGTGGGTGGTGTAGGGAAGTACGACCAGTACCGGATGGCCTTACTGAGCGGGTGGGTGGTGTAGGGAAGTACGACCAGTACCGGACCCCCATGGAGAACATAGGACTGCAGGACTCCTTACTGAGCAGGTGGGTGGTGTAGGGAAGTACGACCAGTACCGGACTCCGATGGAGAACATAGGACTGCAGGACTCCTTGTTGAGCAGGTGGGTGGTGTAGGGAAGTACGTCCAGTACCGGATGGAGAACATAGGACTGCAGGACTCCTTGCTGAGCAGGTGGATGGTGTAGGGAAGTACGACCAGTACCGGATTGAGAACATAGGACTGCAGGACTCCTTACTAAGCAGGTGGGTGGTGTAGGGAAGTACGACCAGTACCGGATTGAGAACATAGGACTGCAGGACTCCTTACTAAGCAGGTGGGTGGTGTAGGGAAGTACGTCCAGTACCGGACTCCGATGGAGAACATAGGACTGCAGGACTCCTTGCTGAGCAGGTGGGTGGTGTAGGGAAGTACGACCAGTACCGGACCCCCATGGAGAACATAGGACTGCAGGACTCCTTACAGAGCAGGTGGGTGGTGTAGGGAAGTACGACCAGTACCGGACTCCGATGGAGAACATAGGACTGTAGGACTCCTTACTGAGCAGGTGGGTGGTGTAGGGAAGTACGACCAGTACCGGATGGCCTTACTGAGCAGGTGGGTGGTGTAGGGAAGTACGACCAGTACCGGACTCCGATGGAGAACATAGGACTGTAGGACTCCTTGTTGAGCAGGTGGGTGGTGTAGGGAAGTACGTCCAGTACCGGATGGAGAACATAGGACTGCAGGACTCCTTGCTGAGCAGGTGGGTGGTGTAGGGAAGTACGACCAGTACCGGACTCCGATGGAGAACATAGGACTGCAGGACTCCTTACTGAGCAGGTGGGTGGTGTAGGGAAGTACGTCCAGTACCGGACTCCGATGGAGAACATAGGACTGTAGGACTCCTTACTGAGCAGGTGGGTGGTGTAGGGAAGTACGACCAGTACCGGACCCCCATGGAGAACATAGGACTGCAGGACTCCTTACAGAGCAGGTGGGTGGTGTAGGGAAGTACGACCAGTACCGGACTCCGATGGAGAACATAGGACTGTAGGACTCCTTACTGAGCAGGTGGGTGGTGTAGGGAAGTACGACCAGTACCGGATGGCCTTACTGAGCAGGTGGGTGGTGTAGGGAAGTACGACCAGTACCGGACTCCGATGGAGAACATAGGACTGTAGGACTCCTTGTTGAGCAGGTGGGTGGTGTAGGGAAGTACGTCCAGTACCGGATGGAGAACATAGGACTGCAGGACTCCTTGCTGAGCAGGTGGGTGGTGTAGGGAAGTACGACCAGTACCGGACTCCGATGGAGAACATAGGACTGCAGGACTCCTTACTGAGCAGGTGGGTGGTGTAGGGAAGTACGTCCAGTACCGGACTCCGATGGAGAACATAGGACTGTAGGACTCCTTACTGAGCAGGTGGGTGGTGTAGGGAAGTACGACCAGTACCGGACCCCCATGGAGAACATAGGACTGCAGGACTCCTTACAGAGCAGGTGGGTGGTGTAGGGAAGTACGACCAGTACCGGATGGCCTTACTGAGCGGGTGGGTGGTGTAGGGAAGTACGACCAGTACCGGACCCCCATGGAGAACATAGGACTGCAGGACTCCTTGTTGAGCAGGTGGGTGGTGTAGGGAAGTACGACCAGTACCGGACCCCCATGGAGAACATAGGACTGCAGGACTCCTTACAGAGCAGGTGGGTGGTGTAGGGAAGTACGACCAGTACCGGATGGAGAACATAGGACTGCAGGACTCCTTGCTGAGCAGGTGGGTGGTGTAGGGAAGTACGACCAGTACCGGACTCCGATGGAGAACATAGGACTGTAGGACTCCTTGTTGAGCAGGTGGGTGGTGTAGGGAAGTACGACCAGTACCGGATGGAGAACATAGGACTGCAGGACTCCTTACAGAGCAGGTGGGTGGTGTAGGGAAGTACGACCAGTACCGGACTCCGATGGAGAACATAGGACTGTAGGACTCCTTACTGAGCAGGTGGGTGGTGTAGGGAAGTACGACCAGTACCGGATGGCCTTACTGAGCAGGTGGGTGGTGTAGGGAAGTACGACCAGTACCGGATGGCCTTACTGAGCAGGTGAGTGGTGTAGGGAAGTACGACCAGTACCGGATGGCCTTACTGAGCGGGTGGGTGGTGTAGGGAAGTACGACCAGTACCGGATGGAGAACATAGGACTGTAGGACTCCTTACTGAGCAGGTGGGTGGTGTAGGGAAGTACGACCAGTAACGGATGGAAAGGGATTGCGGAACCAAGGCGTTCCTGGGTTTACCCTAGTTAGCTAAGAGAAGATGAGGATACATTTTAGAATTTTATTCTCTAAGATCCTCTGGCTTTTCATTTGTATAAAAAACGTTTATTTACTCTAATAAACCCCCAGGCGTTTATTTGTGTAAAACATACTTTATTCCAAAATTGTAACATTTAACTACAATTTCCCCGGCTATTATATAAAGTTACAGTCTTTCGTATAAAAAAACAATCGGATTTTCGCTCTTAAGTGGAGTCGTAATATCTTATAACACCATGTATATAATTATTACAAATACAAAGTAATAAAATAGTTATTACCGAACAAATTCAATACAATTTGGATTTATCATAGAAATATAAATTCAAATTTTTCGAATAATTGGCTCAAAGCTCTATCAGTGATATAATTATTGTCTGTTATTCGGGCTCTAAAACTGAAATAACAGCTAGATGAAAAAGCATCTCGTTAGAGAAGTTCTAGACAATGCCAAACAGTGAACATCGGTGGCAGCTGATATGTAGATTTATTATAATTTTTAATGTTATGTAAATTTCGCTAACTGGTGATAATGTAATATTTCTTCTAAGAATTTTTTTCAAATTTTTGTCTGAAACCCCAGACGCAGAAAAAAATACAAAAAACCAAAACCATGACCTTTCATAGTGCCACATGACCCAACACAACTAGTTCTACTCATAATTTTAGAGTTAGACTTTCAATGCAATTATATGCAATACCGTTGTTACCCAGCTACTTATGAATAATATATCGTGTTCTAGAATTGTGTGTATTTAGTAAATAAAATATATAGCCTCCAGCGAAGGTTAATTTTTGTAATATTTGAACTCCAATATTTCAGCTGTATCATAGCAAACTCGGAATGTTTACATGAAATACATTTTTTTAGCTGATAAAAAATGCAAAGCGAAACATGTCATCAGAAAAGTGACACATTATTACGGGTCACCTAGGATATAAATAATATAATAACGTTAACGAATTTCCATCAATTTCAGGTCCAAATGTTGACAAATTATGTGAAAAAATGTGGTGTGAAAATTGGTGTGAAACTTAGGTTGTGAAATTTGGATTTAGAGTGTGAATATTGAGTGTGAACACAAAATTTTGTGAAAAAAACAATGAAGGATACTAATGCTAGGGGGCGATACACTATTGTACATAATATTGTTAACTTTACAAATAATATTGTTAACTTTACAAATAAAATGTAATTAATAATTAAATTTCCATTCGTTTTCAAATAATTTATAATTCCCCCGCAGGTTCGATCTGATATTCATCGTGTTGGACACCGTGGAAGCGGAGAACGACAGACGAATCAGTGAGTTCGTGTTGCGTGTCCATCGCTACCGTAACCCGGGGGAACACGACGGGGATGTTCTGGGGGGGCTGGGGGGACAGGCCGAGTTGCTTAGCAACCTGGAAGAGGAGGACGAGCGGGAGGAGAAGGAGACGGTGGTTTACGAGAAGAAGAACAACTCGTTGTACGGAGACGGAGGGAAGATCGTGAGTCTGCAGTTTATGCGGAAGTACATCCACCTGGCCAAGTCGCTGCGTCCCCAGTTAACTAAACCTGCGTGCGACTTTATCGCCGAGGAGTACACGAAGCTGCGTAGCCACGAGGTTGTGGACGCGGGGAGTGCGCGGACGCAACCGGTGACGCCGAGGACGTTGGAGACGATGATCCGATTAGCGACGGCGCACGCGAAAGCGCGCTGCGCCAAAACGGTAGACGTAGAGGACGCCGAGGCGGCCGCCGAACTCATCGAGTTCGCTCACTTCCATAAGGTCCTCGAGAAGCGGCGGAAGAAGCGCCGACGTAGCGACGGGAGCGACGAAGAGGAGGAAGCCGTGTCCGCGAGGAAACCGCGGCCTCCCGGTTGCCAAGGCGACGCGTACGACGCTTATGATTTCGACGAGGACGATCAGGAGGTTCAGGTCGGTCGCGCTGTCAAGGCGGTGACGTCACGTGACGTCACCGCCAGTCAACCAATCAACGACGCGCGTTTAGCGACGTTCCGTAAGTCAGTTAGCGCTTCGTTCGCAGCGGTTCGCAGTCAATCGATCCCGCTGACTTCCATTATCGAGACTCTCAATAAGGACAACACCGGCGAGCCGTTCAGCGATGTAGAGATACGCGGCGCCATAGCAACCATGGAAGACGCCAATCAAATAATGATGAGCGACGAGATGGTCTTCCTTGTTTAGCCGCTACAAACAGTTTCTCGTTAACAACATCGTCAACTTACTTATTAATGTTTTAGTTTGTAGATTTTAGGAATAAAAAATTCAGAATTATAAAACAATTAAATTTATTAATACAAATTATTTTCGAAACTGTCAACCCAGCCATGTAAATCATTCATAATGTGTTTCATTACTAATACTATCTCATTTATATTTAATTAATTGTTGTTATCAATTTATCTGCACCATTATTTTGTTTCAGTTTTTGTATATTAAATAAAAGTTTCTACCAGCAAGGTAATCGTGCAGTGCTTCTCCAAGTGCAATTTAACTTCCGTCGGTAATTGTAATTACCTTTAGCAATGTTGTGTTTATGCAATACCGCACACGTGTCGGACAATAGCGTACTTATTGGCTTAATTCTATGCAATGCGTCATTCATTAATTATGTTATTACATATTATGCAATCAGCTGTGCGTATAATTAGTTTTATATTTCTAGAATGTATAAAATAAAATATAATATTATCAATATTAAAATTAAATTTACCTTGAAACTAGACTGACTGCGAATGTAGCCGTAACTGGCTGTTCCATGATCACGTGATAATCAAAGTGGTTTAAAGGGAAAGAAAGACAATTAAATTTACCAAATGACAGACAAAACTGCCGACTATTTATAGTTTTAGAATCCTCTTTTACTCACCTTTAACATAAGTAATTATGACCGAGGTTTCCAACAAGTCTGTTCAATATTTATCGAATTCTTCAAAGTCTTATGCCATATTAATATTTCAACTCGCGCAATCAAGGTATTATTGTACCTAATAAAAGTTTGAATAATAATAATATTTGATAATGTTTGTCGCCTATTTTGTGATTCGCGCATTTAGACAACTAGAACCGGAGTAGAGTAGTGATATTATTTCCCGGCGTGAAATTAAGTCCATTTAATGTCCCGCTGTGTCATAGGCTGAGTGGTAAATTCGGTTAATTTTAACAATAAAGTAATTGATGTACACCCCCCTACCCCTCCACTTAATTCCAGACCGACAATTGCACAACATCTACAGACAGATAGATGTGTTCTGGTTGAATTATTAAGATAAATTCTACGTTTTTCTAATATCCACTTTAATAGTTTTATTAAGTGACACAATCGTTTAGCCAAACCGCTCCGGCCTTATACTTAAACTCCACCCACACTAATCTAATCAACGTACCAATTGTTTCCTATAGCCGCCAGTGCTTAGTGTATATGTAATGTGGCATGTAATATAATGTCGCAATAATTCAATAGTACTGTAGTTGTCACATAAGATCAGTAACAATAGTTTGATAAACATCTTCTGTTGGTGTCTTTTTGTACCTCAGTCTTGGGGGTCCTAGTGGCGGCTGTCTGTCTTTTGTGTGTTCGTCTATTGGTCAGTGAGTTGTGAGTTGAATTATCTCGGGCCCTGACTTAATCGCAATTAAATCCGATATGCAGATAGTCTAGGTATAGTGCAGTACAAGTACAGGACAACTCTCAGATAATACGCCATGACAACAACACATGTCACACAAGCCTTCTATTCAAAAATCCCGGGGCCCGAGATAATTCAACGCACTCATTGATTGGTTATTACGGGGTCTGAGATATTTCAACTCACTGATTGGTTGGTTATCTCGGGGCCCGAGATATAAAAAATTTATTTAACATACATTAAAATAACATATTAAAGTAGCATATTAATATAACGAAAAATGCAACTTATAAGGAGATAAGATAGATAGATACAAACTGTAAAATTTGGATCGCCCTAAATCACCCGAGAACAGTAAAGTGATCACGGGGTGAAGGAATGGTTGAATTAATGTTACTTTACGGCGAGAAATTTAAGAATTTATCACTTTATGCTTCTGGTAAAGTCGCCGGTCCGCTCCAGCAGAGCCAGAGGGTACCGATGAGTGGTGTAGGCCTATACTCTATGGTTCTGGGCGAGATTTACAAGACATCCTATGAAGCCGTCATTGGATTGCCAATTTCTGAAACCGAACATCGCCTTGCAGTATAACACGACCTAGTAAAGGTCTTTAGTATGTCATGCCTGCAGAAATATGGTTTAATATTAGCTTGACACTACTACTACAAGATCAATCAAGCTGTACAATTTAATATGCTCTCTATATAACTCTAACACCCGGAAAGTCTCTTACCACCAATAAATCAGAATATCAACCACTTACAGTTTAAGCCCCGTTTACATCCAACGGTGCGTGAGCGGTAAAGTAGTCTAGCGGTATTGAAGCGGTGAGCCAGCAGTACACTACCCAGAGCCCGTTCACACCCAACGGTACCGTTGCGGTAACTGATTGTCTATCTGTCGACTGTGAATTCAACTGGAAATTACATTAATTGTTTTAACATTGTTTAAATATTAAATGGGCTGCGGTAAACCCCGCGGTTTAGCGCACAACTACATGTTGGGTCGTTCACAGTCAGCGGTGTACCGCTGGCCCTACGGTACACTGCGCGGTGTACCGTTGCGTTGGATGTGAACGGGCCTTTACATGAATTCCCTATCATTGACTTCTCAAAAATATAGGCCTGAAGAATGTGTTACAAAATGCGAACGTAATTTGGTACAAGTTTTAAAAATTTATATTACTTAACTAATTATTATACAAAGGAATACGGAAATATGGTAAACAAAATAAAGTCACATTAAAAAATATCTGTGTTCGAATTAATTAATAGATAATAATATTAGATTAATTCTAGAAATTATGACTGGAAATAATGCGATTTAAATGTAATTTTCTTAAAAAATACGTATAATTTTTATTGTGGGATTTAAGTGGAATAAATCCAGGTACTTTAAGAGTCTGATAAAGGGAGACGGTATGGGAGAAGCAGTAAAATGGTGCCCATATGGCGAGATTGGTTAGCCTATCGGTGAAGTCAATAGTGTCGCAGGTAACTGAACAGACTAGATATCAGACACTATCAGATGAATCTGAGACATTAAAACCTAATTTCATTTTCTTCCACTTAAATGAAATGGAGTAACAACTATCCTAGTTATAAAAGTCGCCTGCCGTAAAACCAAATCTCCACTTAATAAAGGAAGGGTGTGGCATCCTACACAGACTGCATGCATCCCACCACATTTATTCCATAAAGGCTTATTTATAATTAGTAAACACATTCAAAATCAATGCGACATAATCAATCCATAGGCCTATGTAGTTCACACAACCAACAATCTCTATATGTGTGCGTGGTCTTCGCCTATAACTTGGTAATATTTGGATTTAGGGAAGAAAAGTTGGGTATCATATAAAGGAATAAATGTCTGCCACAGCAGTTACCGCCGGGTCTAATTTTTCTTAAATTAATATTATACTTATCAGCATATAATATATACACGTTTTAGATTTAGTAGCAATGCCGCAGCGGTACCTAGATACCGTGCAGCAGCTGACCCTGTCGCTGATTTAAATCGCCTAGCGACATAGCAGCACCAGATCGTCACCCTTTTATGCAGCTCGTTTTGCAGTTAATTCGAAAAGGTTCCCAGCGCCACATAGCGGCTCTTAGTTGCACTCAGTGGTGGTATAGCGGCTGCATCCCACTAAACCACATTCGAAAGGGCTCGAAGTCGCTACGTGCCGCTTGGTGCCGCTGCGGCCTGGAAGCTAAATCGAAAACGAGGTTTACGGGAACTTTGAAGTGTTTTTTTCATAATGGCTCGTGATAAAAATTAATTATTGTTAATTCCGCTTGGCATCAAGTCGATATAGTCTTGTAATAAATATTATATATCGTCATATTTAAGATTTTATTCTAGGGACGTCCTAAAAATCGGAATAAGTACGTTTAGACAAAGAAAGTAGCCATATTGCGTGGAAAGAGCAAGGTTAAATAAAAACGGATCTATTCAAGCCAATAATGGCAACATGTGTGTTGAAGAGAACTCATGCATATATAAAGGCAAATCAAACAGATTAGACTACGTTTACACTTGAACAAATGTCAAATAATTAATTCTTTGTTAGCTCTATGTTAACAATAAAAGCTAACAAACCAACGCAAAACATACATATAGTAGTTTGAGTATTGTTTCAAATAGATACTATTAGTAAAGTAGCGATAGTTGAGAAACAAAAACGATAAAATATTACGCGTTATTTAATGTTTCACTGAGTTAATGTGTGGAACCTAATGCAAAGTGGTTTATCCATATCTTTTGCCTCAAAAACAAAGACATTTTATAAACTTAACTATATCCTCATATACATAAATCCTTTGTCGTATTTATCGTTCGATATTTGACAGTTATAACCGATTTTCGAATATCCAATTGTATTTCTCAGCCGTAGATATGTGAGATACGTTTATATATAATTGAGGTGAATTAATCAGAAGTACAAGTATAATTGTTACGTATTGGAATTATTATGACAGCTTGTAATGAAGGCCGATTGTCTGGTAAAGTGATAGTGGTTACTGCCGCAGCCCAAGGGATTGGAAGGGCAACTTCTCTAGTCTTCGCTAAGGAAGGCGCCAATGTTATAGCAACCGATATTAATTACAACAAACTAAAGGAGATAAAGTCTGAAAACATAGAAGTGCGTCGATTGGACGTTACTAATGACAACGATATTGATTGCTTCGCGAAGGATATCCCGAGGGTTGATGTTTTGTTTAACTGCGTTGGAATCGTTCACCACGGCAGCGTTGTAGAAGCCTGCGTTGCTGACCTCGATGTCGCCTACAACCTCAACGTGAGATCGATGTTCCGAATGAGTCAGGTCTTCCTCCCTAAAATGGTGGCGGCAAAGAAAGGCAATATAATAAATATGAGTAGCGTAGCTAGTTCTATAAAAGGGGTTGCCCACCGTTGCGTTTACGGCACTACAAAAGCGGCAGTTATTGGTCTAACTAAGTCCATTGCTAAGGATTTTATAGGGGATAACGTCCGATGCAACTGTCTGTGTCCCGGGACCGTGGACACGCCGTCATGGCGTGACCGTGTCGCTACAGCTAGCGACCCCGCGCAGGCCTTAAAGGATTTTGTGTCTCGTCAACCAATGGGGAGGGTTGGCACCGCGGATGAGATTGCCGCCTTGTGCGTTTATTTAGCTAGTGACGAGAGTTCCTTCAGCACAGGACAAGCTATCGCTATTGATGGAGGGTGGTCTATATAAATTCTATAATTGCTGAAAATAAATAGAATCAATCACTTGGTGTACCCATGTCATCACATCATTGCTAAACTGTTGGCGCCCGCAATGTTGCAAACTCTTAGTGGAGGCGGTGTATTGATAAGTTCTATCAATATGAAACTAATAGTTTTCATTACCAAGTTATTAATGATGTAATCCTTTAATATTGAGAACATGGTTAAATTGCTTAAGGGATTCATTTAATATGCTATACCGGCAAATAACTATGGCTAATGAGGGCATGGGAGATTTTTGGATGTATTAATTAGTTTTAGTTGGTAAACTGCAGGGTGGTTTGATAAACTCGCTATTGGTGTAGTGTCCCGGTGTACAGTATGTATATCCTAAAGGGATCCGGTTAGGTCTGATTTCGGGTGATTTCCATAACCTTAGTTTATTTAAAGCAGACCACACATTGCCTTTTCGTATTCGGAGGTCTTCAGATCCAAGACCTTAGGTACCAGAAATCTTCTATATGACTAACAAGGCCAACCAAAGACTAAAAACAATGACGGGAATCAAGTTTACAGTTAGGATTTTGGTCTTTGTAGAATTTACAAAACAGTCCAAAATTGGATGGTGCCTGTTATAGAATGCTGAGTATTAATTATTTAATAACTAATTAGATATAGATATTACATTATGTAGTTCATAACGTCAAACTCGATTTGATGAGATAAATAAATAATTTGTTGGCTGTTGGTAAAAAAATTACTCGTATCGCTATACCGTAATTGCTACTATTTTATAATTATTTTATTTCTTTATTAAAGTTGTGGATTATTATTTTCTGCGCGCGCGCCTGCACAGACGTAACAGCGTATTGGGCAATAGTGATACAAGATTTCACGATGCAGTTAAATTGTACTTTTGGGAATCAAGAAACCACTTCCTGACCCGTCACACTGGATGTAATTGCGAAAAAATAAGTTGATAACGTTGAATTGTGAGATATTATTATAAATTTTTAATATAATGATGTAAGTATGAAACAATGGATTACCTAGTACATAGAGATGACAATATTAATTAACTGAACCAATCGTACATACTAACACAACATACAGGAGATATAAACACTGTATTATAGCTGGTATCATCACCAGTAATGTAATAAAATTACCGAACCAATTACTACCAGACAGAATTAAAAACTATAACTATAAACTACTGCGCACTAATTACGTGATGAGATAATATAAATATATAAACGTTGTACAATAATTAATTAAATGTGTGATTGATTGCACAAAGTACATTATACCCAAAACAAAAGCCCAAAATGTGATACACCGAAAATGGGACGAGTGTGTGCACAATAACACCCGTCATATCAACAAAGACTTGATTCAATATTATATGTTGATGGAATTAAAAATAACAGTTTAACCTATAAATCTTAAGATTGGTTTGGATGACATATACTTACAACGTGGATTAAGACATCAAAAATAAATGTATCCAAAACGACAACTAAAGATAATTCAGATACACTATATACATTTTATACAACTTGTTGAACATAAATATCTGTTTATTATACTTTTAGAAGTTGAATGTTACTTTTAACAAAAGACAAAAGGTATGATACACTTTAGACAACAGATTTGAATTAACTAAGACTAATAATATACAACATATCATATTGCTTGATATCCAAATATGACATCAAAGCCAGAGAAAAAAACAAAATTATCCAAAGCGTGACATGTCAGAGGACATGTAGACAGAGGACATGTCACAATGCACAAACAAAGAAGATGGAGAGATTCATTTAGGATGAGAAATCTCATGAATATTGCGTATTTTACTTATTATATTTTGTCCAATCAGAAATGTATTAATATTCAATGGGGAGAATATGTTATCTACACAACCGTGGCGAGAAAAAAATAATTTTAAGTAGGCTACTTTGCCCCGTAAAAAAGTAAATAGCCTTGATAGGAAACCATCAACAATAAATAATCACAAAATCTAGCAAAATCTCGAAATGACTTATAATCAGAAGCACAATAATAGTATGACCGTATTTTTAACATAACATTTATATATTCAAAAGAAGAACACCACCGTCATGTAAGTAAAGTTGGCGAGGTGAAAATGTATTACGAAAAAACACAGGACAACATGTTTGAAGGATATCCTGAAAAATAAATAAGAGTTGTGATAACGAAAATAATCAAGGTAGGAGTTTCGTTGGCAAAATATTTAGTTAGAATTATTAAATAATTCCATGATTAATAAATAATGGTTTATATTGCTGAACATTATATGAGAATCGAGTGAGTTACCATTAATCGAAGAAGTCTCGAAGAGGTTGTGGTCGACACATCCTCTGGTCCATGGAGAGGAGATTGGCGACGGAATGGCAACCTGGATGGTAGGAATCTGTTAGGGAAACCACCGGGTTCAAACCTGGATGGGTTGGGGAAGGGGAGGGTAGACCATGGTGCAGGGAGGGCGGGAGGAGGGGTAGGGAGGTAAGGTCCCCCATACCCCCGCGCAGGTCCCCCGGGCCCCCTGCCAGGTCCCCCATCCCCCCGCGGCGGTCCCCCATCCCCCCACGGGGGTCCCTCGGCCCCCCTCCCAGGTCCGTAAGCACCGGCGACGGGTTCTCGCTGGCCTCTCCTGGCGACGACGTCATCGAGCCGCTGAGCGTCGACGCGAGTTCGTCGTCATCGTCATCGTCGTCGTCGTCGTCGTCGTCCATGAGTCCCCCCGTCGGCGAGTCCATCGAGTTGCACGATTTATCCGGGTCGCTCGGACTGCCTCCACTCTCGCCGGTTGTCGCTCCCGAACCACCGTTCTGTTGCTTTAACATTAGCCGTCGGTACTTCGCTCGGGCATTCTGGAACCAAACCTAAAGAAACATAAAGGAAATATATTATTACATTTCCTTGGTTTTGATGCTTTTACCATGCATATGTCTGTATTACACTGTCCATATTGCCGCTTACTATTACTAATAATAATAAATGAAATTTGCATACATTTAAATGCGGTGTATATGTACAATGAATACATAACATGTATAATAGAAGAAAGGAAAAAATTAACTGATATTATATTTTTTAATAAATATTTAATATAATATAAAGGTGGAACGAACCTGCAGAACTCTCTTGGAAAGTCCGGTCTTCTGAGCTAACTGCTTGAGATCCTTGGCGTCTGGGTTGTGGTTCAGATTGAAGTAGCTCTTCATTGTTCGAAGTTGGTGGTGTTTGAAACTCGTCCGAACGCGTTTGGTTCTCGAATTACCACCCCCTCCAGGCGAGAGCGACCCCTGATGGTACGGGTTGTTGGGGTCTAACACATCCGGGTTCTGGTTCTGATCCATCCCTGCAACAAATAAAAACGTCACTTGTAACTAAGGTAAAAGGTAAAACCATGGTAACAACTACTTGCTTCATACTACTACTACTAGGTCGAGCAAACTCGGACAGTGGAAATGAGATCCTTCCAGGCTTCCCGATTCTCCATAGTTGTCGCAATTTCGTTTCTCCCAAGTTCAGTATCTCTTTTAAGTTTATCTATATCTGTTATGGCCGGTCGTCCACGACTACGCTTTCCATGACTTATTGGTTGCCAGAAAAGTAGATCTGGTATGACCTCGTCTTTACTTCGCCAGCAGTGCCCACTGAATCTTAATCTGCGTTCACGGAGGGTGGTTGATACAGGTGGTATTGTACCATAAAGCTCGGCGTTTGTCATTTGTTGTATCCAGCTGATGTTTAGGGCTGTCCTTAGTAGTCTTGTGTAGCAACCATCAATTCGTTGTTCAAGTGATTTAGTCAGTGTCAAGTCTCATCCCCCGATTAAACTCCTGTGCCAACCCAGTGGTATAATGGGAACCTGGCTTTGCTGGGGTAATGATAATAAAAGCGCTTTGAGTATGCTGAGCGTAGAAAAGCGCTATATAAATAACCAATATTATTATTATTATTATTATTATAAAAATACACTTTACAATAGAGTGTTGTCTCCAGCTGATGTTTAAGGCTGACCTTAAGTAGTCTTGCTTCATACACTCTATGAAGCAATGCCTTTTGATACCAAATGATGAAACCTGTCACGAAAATAAGGGTTAAAGGGGAATATAGAAAGTAATATCGCGTAGAAATCGATAAATATGGCCAATTGCAGAGTAAATATTGGTTTGGAAGGGAAATATAGACAAGATTTATTGATACAACAACCACAGAACTAACAGACAGCGCGAGTGAATAGGATGATAATCGTTAACTAGCGGGCACCTGGCACCTAAACAATAAAACAATGCACTAACTTCCGCTATATACCCATTCTTATGAGAGCTTAATAGATCAATAACCCTGTTGAGTTAAAGTTACTGTGTTGCACGAAGTCGGCAATAATGGTAGTGGTGGGGGTAAGATAGATAGGTCGATAAGGTAGTTCTGTTATATAGAGTGCGAGTCCGTTGTAACAATAGAGTGGAGTAAGTCAGTTGACGTTGGAAGGGCACTACAGGCGTCAAGAGGCTTTGAACAACCGGCCGCAAAAACGAAGTTGTACTGGTTGTAGCGTTGGCATTGCCTAATCCTGCTAGCATCGATCGCAACTAGTGGCCAAAGCTCCGACCGTATTGGTCTACCTCGCATTCAAGACCAGCTCAATAAAATAACGGTGATTTTCAACACGGTTGGTCTTACAGCTGCCCTAAATCGATATTGTGAACTTAAGAAGCAGCTGCCGCTGTTAAGTCCCTATAGAAATATGTAAATGTGAAGCAATGCGGAATGACAATGCGGGTTAGGTTTCGAAAAATTAAATAATAATTCAGACGACGATATTGATATTGGTGGACGTTGTGTTAATCTTGCTTGATATGTCACTGACTTTCGGTTTTCAAGTTGAGTATTTAGGATTTACCATCACTAAAGCTTTGTTACATAATGTATATGAAAATGTGTGAACAATTAATTTATTTTTGCGGAAGAAATACGCAAAAAATAAGAGACAGGGGAGAGCTAGACGCAAATCCCATCTCGGCTAATTAATAACTAGTTTTAATGTCAATTAAGGGAAAGGAGCAGGTTATAGTGGCACGTTATTCTAACAAAAACAATAAATTAAAGTCAATAGAACAAGTTACTGTTTTATTTTTGTAAGTAATCAGCTGTTATTTGCGTCGACTTTCCCATTTTGATTAACGAAAGACCCCCCCCCCCCCCCCCCCCTATCTGAAAAATAATTGACACTAGCATTTTAGAAAAAAAAAAGCACAATATTGTTAATATTCTTTATGTTATTTACTAAAACGCGAAAAAGGTCTCATGAAAGTTGTAACACCTTAGTTTTGTGTATAAAATATATTAACATGTTTTTTATGTGTATCTTTATTATGTACAATAATTATGTCATCTTGTACATGTTGAGTGCGGTTGAATTTGGTATTAACGGGGTCGCCGCCGTGGGGAATAATCAAAATTCCTTGTCTGCAATAGAGTAGTAGAGGTATAATCGCCAATTAAATGAAATCAATTTATTAGACATTGTCTAATCAACAAAAAGTGTTGCGAGATTAAATTAGGTTGTATACTTGTATATTCAGAAAAAACCTAATAAAACTCCAACCCATCCAGGCATGGGAACAGGGAACAAGAAGATGAGGATGTACAATTGTACAACACACACGTTTAAAAATTTCCTGCTTAATTGGGACAAATCCAAGGCTCTTTCAGTCGTTCATGTAGTTATTTTTACGCTAATGAGGCCAGGGACATGAAACCTGACTACCCTGGGGGTCGGATGTTCTGTAGTACCGGTTTGAAAGAACAGGAAACTCACGTTCTGTAAAGGAACATTGGGTAAGAAGCATAAACGAGAATGAGACAAAACCAATGTTTTACCCATGTCAAACATGCTAGGTATAAAAAGGTCAGACGACTATTTCCAAATTACCATCATTTACTTTAAAATCTCCCGTAAATGCCATCTGGGAGCCACCTTCTTGTTTTAGTGTAATAGCAATGAAATCGGATTAATTTACAAATTTACATTAAACACTAAACGCTTAAGGCATTTTAACAATTAAATTAATAGGGTTGCGATACCTTACCACGGAATATTCATCACCTTTAGCAACAAAACCATAATATTAGGTTTCAAGCAAAATTTACATAATGATAATATAACAGCCAAGTACTAAGTATAGGGTATATAAAATGACTTAGAATGCAAATGAGCATCTGCACCGGACAGTTATTTGAAGAATGTCAGTCTAGACACTTTAAAGCCCACTTCACTTTAGGTCATGCAGGTGGATAGCAGGTCCAACTAAACCAGAATTCTTAGATGCTCCCTCAAGCAACAAATCATCGACTCATCAAGGGTTACGTTCTGAGAGGTTTGTGATTTATCAGTGAAATAACTATAGTAATGGTTAAATTATTGGTCAAATTTCACAATTTCATCAGTATACATTGCGGTACGAAATGTGGAATGCAGAGCACTTAGACTTAAATCAGTGTAACCAGCAAATACATCGCATGCTTCATAATGCGCTGACGCTGCAAAATGAAACATTCCCGCAGAAATAATGCCTTACCTTCGCAGTAGGCAGCAGCTAACAAAACCTCTTCATAACCTGTCAAAAGTAGAATGAGCACTTCTAGCTACAAGGTAATTGGTCACATTTCAGTAAGTATAAGTGGAACTGCATCGAGTTAATAGATCATCGGCCTACTCGAATTCCGACATGTCCTTGGTCGATCTATCGAGCTACTACTTCTCGGTAAACTTTCATCTCGGATACCCGCACTTCCAGAAGAGGCGAACCACGTCAATTACTGGCACACTTGTGTGTCCTAACATTCGCTAACCCAATTCTGATGTAATTACATCGTTAACAGGAGATTATATAAATATTACTGATGGTGAAACATTAATGATTTTGAAATAAAAAGCATTATTTTGTAGATGAAACAGAATGAATTATAAAGCGATATCGTTATATATTAGAAATGGACGAAACTTGATATGCATTGCAAAAGTAGGAAAAATCGCCAAATAAAATATTGTTAAAACTAAATGAATGAGTTAATTTCTGCTTCAAAAAAGTATTTAGACTAAAAAGGTTAGAAGATAAGACCGATTCTTTATGTTTTACCAACACCGATTCTATCAATAATCGAACCAATAGCAAGACACCCATTATTGAATGAAGGAACATTCGTATAGTCAGTTTTGTGAAAAATTAACATCATTTGACTTGAGAGAATGAATACGCGGGGTAGGGGAAAATGGGGAGCCTGGTGATGTCGATTTGCTGTCAGATAAAATCATAAACCAACGTCCACAGGGTAAACAGCTAAGGTTCTCCAAAATAACAACACAGTGCTTTTAGTAAAACATGTATTTGTATTGGTATAATCGGATGTTACAACGAACTGAAAATCTAAAAGCCATCAAGTTCAACATACAATCTTATCGATGTCCGAAGGTAAGTGACTGACTGAATTCATTTCTACAGGAGCCACATCGCAGCCATTGTTGTGGTTGGGGTAAGTGAGTGTCTCTGTCCTGCCCTTGGTCCCTGGGGTGCAACATTCACTCCCAAGTCGGTCCGCGTTATCTCTCATATATTGATATGCCCCCCTCCTCTTCAGTGACTGCTGATGGCTAAGCGTTTATCCTCTCGCTTTTGCGACAACACTTGCGCTATGCTCATACATGCGGGGAAATTCCAGTTTCGGGTAAAATGTGTACGAGATAAATGCATTAGAAAGCCGGAGGATAAGATGCAAAAATCCTCTCCTTTTCGAACTACGATAAGATGACGACAGGGACGGGCAATCGGTAAAAGCTTTCCTTTCTAAACGCAAAAGGTTCTTTCTGTATCTAGCCGGACAGCAATGCTAGTTTTTGCTCCATTTACCCTGATTCTTTAATTCACTAAAATGTTGAGTTTGATAAGAGTTTCATCTCCAGCAGGCCTATGCCAATGATGATGAGCCTTTGTGATACAATCTAGCTCTTGCTATGGAAAAATGTGTATAATGTACAAGAGAGACGTTAAATAATGATTCCCTCACAAGATCCGATCATGAAGAGAAACCCGGGGATATTATTAGCTTGTGATCGATTTAAATTTCCAGTTTTGAACTATATTATTTTGACATCAAATGGGAACCAAGGTAACTTGGGATGCAGATAAGAAGGGTTTACTGTGGAACAAAAAATGCACTGATAGAATTTCTGCGACTTAGTACGTAGTATTAAGAACTGTAATGGGGGGGGGGGGGGGGGGGGGGTATGGGTGCTCCGCCTCTAGTGCCAATCCACAACTGAAGGAGATACCAAGTCTGCTACTCGAGGAAAATGAATGGCAACGCAGGGGTCCAAATCCTGGGAATTGTTTACAATACGCGGTTGGCAGCACATTAGCTGAGGCTACAAGAAGCTTTTAAACTGAGAAACTACATTCATCGCGTTCACCAACATTACGGGCCCATCCAAAGGTAACATTCCGTCTACAAACGGGGGAGAACAGGACCATAGGCGAAATAGTTTCTCAATAGAAACTACTTCACTCACAAAGGATATCCGTAAAGCGTCTGACGTGTTTGGTGCAAGGAACTACAACCAGCCCAGCGGTCTATATTATTATATCAGGGGTCGTTCGGCATAGGAGGTTCCATGCACAATACCCGCCTCAACTCACCCACTGCCTTACACACATATAGCCCAGGGGGCCGTAAACCGCGTACAGCCAGCTTTGGCCTGAGGAAAACAAAGCCTTATTCACAAAAGATGTATAGGAACTATATGTGAGTAGGAATATACTGTCCACGGAAAGGGGCCTAACATGGAAGGCAATCACTGGCATTATTCAAATCTTATTATTACTGGTATATAACACGGTAATGGCAGCCAAGACTTAAATATTAGTAAACCTGAACCCACCATTAAAGCCATCATGCATTTACTTAAGTAGGTTTTTCAGAGTAGTTGCCTAACTAGAATAACTATTCTTTGGAACAAGGCATTATATACAAAAGTATCAGATAAATGGGTAGGCAGTGTATAGCGGGGACGAAGTATAAACACCCACCCCTTTGCGCTTAAATAGCCGGAGGGCGAGCGAGTAGACTTGGCGTTATATTGAGAGTTCAACCGTTCGGAAGACAATCCATTTGCCCATCATACGGTTGGACGCAATAAAGAGTTCGTTCCGCCCCAGTGCACACGCATCAATGAACTCCGCAATTTATCCGCTCAATACGAAATAATCCCCTCCCCTCGGGGGAAAATCATTGAAACATTATAGCGATGGATCGTAAAAATCTTAAACTATATAGCGACCTGTAATAGTTGCACTTGGGTGCCATGCAAGAGATGATAGGATTAATTTAAGGTTGTATTAGACCCCGGACCAACTGTGTATAGAATGGCTATACACCCGCCGTATGGAGACACACCCGAACAATTTAATCCCCGGAGATTAATATTTATGAACAATAATCGTCCCGCACTCAAACTTAAAGTCTATACAGTGTATTGTATACGAAGTGGTATTGGTCATGATGACTTACAGCCTAATAACCAAATAATGTGACGCCTTATAACGTATTTTACTCCGCTATCACTAGACTTACCTGATAGACCATACGGTGTGGGTGTGGTGGAGCAGTCATCCCCTATGGTTCCCACGGTTATATTCTTTCGCTTTCTCGGTCGGCCTTTCTGACTGCCGGTACCGCCGCCGGTGAAATAACCACCGGGAGGGGGAGCCCCTGAAGGGTTGAGAGCGAAGGCCGCCCCTTGTTGCACAATGTCCTCATGTAGAGCCATTTCGTAATGCGGTCTGGAAAATAAATAAATAAATAGTTTACAAATTTAAGGAACAAATTTACAAATTCAATGCAAACATTTATTTGTTTATGATCAATAAATTAATATATTATATTATTTCAATTATTTTATTAATACCTGCAGAATATAATGGTGTCCCGCATTCCGAATTCGTCGCCTGTGCTGAGGGATTTGTGACACGTGGCGCACGAGAAGCACTGCAAATGGTAGACGAAGTCCTTGGCTCGCATTATCATCTCTCTACTCCCAATGCCGGTGTTGCAACGTGAACATCGCTTTACGGAGAATCTTCTATACAAAAGACAAAATTAAATGTATAAAATTACTGACAGATATAACAATTTAACCACAACTTAATGTTTGGATATGTGATACGATGAGAGCATTGAGGAACATGAATTAATTTGTAATAATTAATAATTTTTTTAAATAATTTTTTCCAACATCTGATGTTATGATAACATACCATCAGGTATTATTATTATTATTATTATTATTATAGTTATTCCTAAGCTATATATCAAGCTCAATTGATAGATTGGCATGAATTTAGTCCGAAATACCGCGAGTATAAAAAGCGACAAAATTAAGAATATCCTGAACAGGACAGGCCGGGGCCAGGATCGCAAAGAGGCCTGTACGTTGGTGACAAGTAAAGTAATATTGGTTATTCATTCACCCCTGATAGAGTCAGTCCACAGGTGTAGGGTCCGTATTTACAAGATAATAGCTCGCCACTAATTGAGCAAAAACATGGCGGTGATCACCGGGTTGAAAGCCCGTTACAGTGTCATACTGGCCATAAAATTAAGCTCGCATAAATAATATCCATCCACAATATATACGAAGTGACCGTTAATGAACGGACACCTGTTACTACCTATAGCGTTATTCTGCAACACATTACTCTCGCATAAGTAGAAATAGTATCTATCTTAGGCAGATACATTTGAAAACCTAAGTCAGTGTGAAATTCCTAAACATGAGGCATTTAATACAAGTCCCCATTAAAAGTATTAATTGTCAATTAAAATAGTATGCGAAGGACATCACCTATGTATGAAATTAATTTCACTATAAAATCGTACAATACGGATGCATAGTATTCTATCACGAGATCTATACTTTCTTACCGCTCATGAGGGACAATAAATGGACAGAAGATTCGAAAATTTAGAGATTTTGCCTGTCGAATGGTCAAGCCGAAGTTAATAAAAGCAATGCCTTGTTGTCTTTATTGATTGAGAGACCCCATTAAAAAAAGGTGCAACAAAAACCCGTTACATAGAGACCAAAGGTTGTGTCGATAAATTAAAGGTAAAGAGGTACGGTGCAAGGGATAATGAGGGCCATCAGTAACAGTCCGCAGGTGGGGAGGAGAAAGGATGACGGAGGGATGTTTATTAATAACTCGCTGAGTAATTGACGTAGTAACACCACACAATAGGAAACAAACAATGTATCGACTAAACCTCAAAACTAATCAGTGATCTTAACAGGTGGACTAGATAATCGCTGCGAGAGACCGCTGATATCACACACTTTCCACTTTAGTGAAAGGCTAAAAATTAGGTGCACTTATTGCGCACCTAATTTAAAATTAATTTCTTATTAAAAAATATATTGTCAAAAAAGGTATTTTTCAAAATTAAATTTACCCTCAAAATATAAAATTATTATTTGGAATAAAAAATAAATTCATTAAATTACATTACGATTCGATGCGAGAACAACATGAGAGAGACTAGGAGATTTCGGAATAGAATGAGAATCCTACCACGCCCTAACAAAACGTTATTGGTTATAGCACCGTTATAAACATGGTTGCGGTCGCATACAGACCACAACCTAGGCTAGGCTATACATTAATAGAGGCCCGTCCACTCACTGAGATAAGGAGAGATCAAGAGAGGCAGAAGGGAATGGACAATGCAAACTCGAACAAAAGATACGGCTGGGGAAGGGCACAATAGGAGACCAGCCACGGAAAACAAACCCGGTAATATAGCCTAGGTCAGAAGGTTGGGCCGGTATATGGTTGGCGACGACCCCTCACAATGAATGGCCTAGATAAAGGGCATATAGCAGCTGATCTGATACCCTGGACTCTTGGGCAACCCAAACATTGTATGTAAATGTAATTTATAAAACGTGGGGCCCCCTCGGTCATGGTTCATTAAATAGTACATACACAAATATTTTTGCTTTTTACCGATGTCGTTTCTCACTCTCGCATCCCATGAGGCATATATTTTATACCGAAATAAAATCTAAATAAAACTATAACATCAACCGGTCTCCGCATCAACCTCTCAATTAGTTCAAAAGTATGGTACAGAACAGAAGGGCGTGGCAACCTTTAAATAATGTTGGCTTTACGGCGGCGAGGAACCTGCCTGTGAGCCAGGTGTTGTACGGACGGATAGATCCGCACGGACAAACAATCCGAGATCGATTAAACGGAACGTAACCTGAAAACCCCCGAGCCATATATAGATCGAGGAGGACGCTATTCCAATTGAAAAATATAAATGGTGCTAACATGAGATGCATTGGAGAAGAGCCATCTACACCAGAGCTCGGGCTCTAAAGTACACTGTAATTAACTACTTACAGGACGCAATAAAGCCAATAGAAGAGGTATATGAGGGCCTAGATGGGTCGATAAGGAGATTGTATGCATGTTTTATGGTCACCCATCAACCAGTAACCGCGTAAATCTCTCATACAGACTTCTACAGACAATGAAATGTGATTTATTGACCGGTAACAAAGACACAATGCAAATAATTTAGGGTCTTTTACAAACAACTCACTTGAAATAGTCATCCTTGCAGTATATATTGCCGTCCTTAGTGAAGCAAGTTAGTTCCGAGTCTAAAGGGATTTTGCATTGGGAACATTTGAGGCAGTTTAGATGCCACTGTTTGTCTACTGCGTCGAGGTAAACTCTATCGAATATTCGTCCCAAACATCCAGCGCACTGGAAAGGTTTCTCGTCGCGACACACCTGAGAATAAAGTTAGATATAAACGTCGCGATTCAAAAAAATAACGCATATCTTTGTAATTTAATATTACTTTCGCACATAAATAAAAAAATACAGTATAACTTTATGAGGACACCCAAGGTAGATTGGTAGATCATCCTCGCCTTTCCAATAATGCCTGTATTTTAACTACGCCCACCTCTGTTTAACATTGTCACGATTTTAACGACCACACTACGCCCACTTATTAAGTGTCCCAGGGTGTCCGAATGGATATCGCACCTGAAATACTTTCACTATTGTGTTGGGCAGGCAGGTTCAAATGTATAATTTTCAATGTATTAATTAATTCTGTATAATTTTCGCACTGTGGTGTCCGTAAGAAATACAATTTAGAAATTAGTGGTTTCATCAACCCAGCGGCATAATGGGGACCTGACTACTGACTGATAGCGGAGTAAATAGAAGGGTTGTATAGTGAAAGTATTCGACCTTGGGAGTTAGTGTGCCCCCCTGCCTTACTGGTAACAGCCAAGGGATAAAAGGTATTGGGATGTCTCCAGTGTTTCGTGTTTCAAGCATACCGAAACTTAACTTTTGCTAAATTTGACGAACAAAAAATATAATTAAAATGAATTAAAAATAAACTAAAAAAAATATCAACAAAATTGTGTTAATGATAATAACACATTCGCAGGCCATATTCCACACCCAATATAATAAGAATTTCTGATTTCATTTTCATCAAATATTGATCATTGTGGAAGACGTTGTACAAGGCTTACTCCTTTGTCATAGGTCGCTGCACACAACTCAATGATTTACCAAAGTATTGAACTCATATATTGATACGCCAAATTTAATAAAAAATAATTAAAATTAAACAATTTGGTTACCTTAATATTAAGATTAGTTTGATGCAATACAAGATGTGGGTGATTTTGAGCGACGGAATAATTATTATTTGATACAGGAGATTTGCTATCTTCTTTCAACTCCTGTTTTATCTTCTTACTACTAAACACAATGGGCGAGGATCTCCAATGGGAATTAAATTGGGTCGGACCTTCCGAAGATAAAATCTCAGTCATTGTGGGCGAATATAATAAATAATAAGAAAACGTCAGCAGCTGAGTTATACAAAAGATAAATTCAATAATTATGTAATATTATCAATGTTTTCAATATTAAGTTCAATAATCCATAAATTTTAAAGTTTTCTAACTTCAGATAGAAATTCAACAACAAACTTTACAATTCGGGCAACCGCGCTCTGAAGCACAAAATATAATAGTGAACCGAGGGGCCAACCTACAACCAGTCTTATATAAAAGCTCATAGTACAAAAGGGGCCCTCTTAAGCCAGAGTGGGGCCCCTATAAGAAACTGTGTAAGGCCTGCCAAACCACCATAAAAGATCTTCTTAACGCAGGCCTCACTATACAAATACTCAATGCAACCTCGGTAGAACACTGGGGGGATATCTCAGTGTCATGCAGGGCCCGGTTCTAGCAGCCTTGTCCAGGACCCATACAACCCAGCCCGGAGCCCTGAAGCTCTCAGCAACCCACTCTGTGGCACTCTTTAACACCTAAAGGTTGAAAACAAGTTTCGTGTTCTATTCCAGACTAGAAGTGGGCCTCATAAAGCCCGGCGAAACGCTTCAAAACAAAATATCTCGCCAATAAATGATGGACCTCCATTGCTAACTGCCACATTCATTCATGCGTAGCGTGGATAAAAGTGATGATAGTGAAAAATTGAAGAAAATGAAGGTGAGTGTCGGCATAAAGTACAAAATAATAGTATATTATGAATTCGAATATGAAATAACCATTTATATTATATGAAATTTATTTTGAATCTTTAAATTGACTAAAATTTCTACCAAGAACCTGCAATGTATAATATTACTGCAACAACTTCTACACACACATACAGTTACCGGTTGCAAGCTGACATTCCCTTTGCAATATTTCATCGCTGTATATATGATATTAATTCTTGGGGAAATATAGTAAATCACCAAGAGCCCAAATTCCGCGGACATTTAAACAGCCTAGTATATCTGGAAGGCCGACGCAGACGGATTAATATCGCAGTTGTTTTAATATCCTGATGTGTTATGAAATCGCGAGAAACACATTGATTCGGGAAGCAATATCGCTCGGCTGTTGGTTAAACGGGGCAGGGCTCGTCCCTTCGGGGTTTATTGAAATTTCAATAAGTTGAGCGTCGGAATGGAGTAGAATAATAATTTATTTATCAACGAAATGTGTGGAGAAACAAACGGTGAATGAGAGGCAACCTCGTGGCTGGATGCAAACGGGGCTCAGAAAGTTCCAAAAAAAACAAGTCGAAACGAGACTAAAATTTTACATGACCCCGACAATTTTAACATTGGTTATCATCGGATTGACTGTAAGAGCAGGAACTTAAAGTCGGGATGCGGGCGGGGTCATGGAGTTGACAAAAAATATGTCAATGTATTCTTGATAGGAAAATATTAAAAATAGAAAGTTGTTAATCAACACACACAATAAAATACGACTAGAGAGTTGACACCCAAAATATGGCTACTTTTTGCGACAACAACAAAGGCTTAATAAATAAAATACGCATAAATAAGGATTACAAATCTAAGAAAGAACACAAATTGATACCTCTTTGACGATTTGACACAAAATAAACTACCGGAATACTATTCAATGTGGTTTGGACTCGAGGATTAAGGGCCTATAATTCGGTAAAGGGTGCCGTTTTATGCGCCAAGGTCGACGATTACTAATAGTGGAGGCTTACACTGTCAACGGATTATTCTGGGAACTCCTAAAGTAGTCAAGGATTCACGAATACGGGACTGTAACCGAGTTGTTGCGACAACGGCTGATGGATGGGAGAGGTTCATGTTGACACATTAAACGCGATATTGTCGCTAATTCATTAATTCATTCACATTTTATGGCAATTATTTAATGCTTTACGTTTACCAAAAACATGACTTTACTTTTATAACTAGAGTTCATTATAACAATATTGCAATACACTTTCACTATAATAAGAATGATAATTCACTAACTGGGATAGAAGTAAGTGTGTTGGTGCAAATGCAAACTATTAGTTCGCTCTGTAAATAATATAATAACAACTAAACAGCGTCCCATGTCTTGTAACTGACGTATTGCTGCCAGCCGAAATGTCAGGGTTTCTTACTTTCTTTCTGTTGGAAGTCCGATACCGTCTGTCTGTTATTGTATAACTGTGTATATAGCACCAATGTATACTAGCACATAGCATCAGTAGTGGCTCGGTAGTAGCATAGGCTGCCGTTAAGTGTAAGATGAAGAAATACGAAGTGCGAAAGCTGTATAGAAGCCCGAGAATGCTATTGCCAATAATATTCCAGTGGTGACTAGAACAAACTAGAACTTCATCTTAAGTATACAATTTAATTAACTTATTTTTTAAGCTTAGTATATATCACTAGCACTATACGATTACAATGCAAAGCATTTTAAAGTATACGAGCGCCCCGATGATTAATAATTGAGAATAGAACTAATCAATATATAAATCAGCATTATTATCAATCTTATCAAATAGATAGCGCATAGGCTATTCGTACAATATGTAATTTTATTCGAAATTAAAAATTAAATTTCAGAATGAAATGTGTTTTATTAAACTCAAGTTATAAATAATATGAATATATAAAAGAAATAATCATTTACAAACAAAATATACGACAAATGATAAAGATTTATAATAATTATAAAGGATGAATTAAAATTGATCACGCGTCAAATAATGTAGTAAAGTAGTCGTCATTTGTTAATGCACTTACTAAGAGCACGCTTTACAAAAGGCTTATACTCCAGAAGAAAATATATAACGGTATTCGACGTGAAAGATACCCAAAATCAACAAAAAAAAATGTTCGATATATTTGGTGAGTTCGGGTGACGACAACTACCAATAATTCATTAAACATTGTTTACCAAAAAATAAAACTTACCATTCTGGGAGGGTGGTATGGTACAGCCGCTACACCTCGTTCAACAGGCAGATATTCTAAAGAAGATAAAAAGTCTAAATTCTCCTCTTTCATTTGAACCATTTGAAAAGTTAACAAAAGTCGTCAGAAAACAATAACCGTTAATTTATGAAGTGTGAAAAACAATCAATTAATATATTAATCCAAGATGATAACCATCTAACAAAATTATAATTCAAACAAATTCTAACAATACAATTTTGGCGTTAAGATATTATACTGTAAAAATACTAGGAAGGACCTGTTGTTAGCTTCAGAAGTAAGTCAACCAATGAGGAGATTGGATGGCTGATAGTTAGCCAATAGTTAGTGTAACACAACAGCAAACATGGACCAATCATGGCATAGGACGGTAAACTTACAATACACTGTGAGGGGCGGGTATGCCTATAGCTGTATCAAATTAAACTTCGAATTCGTCGTAAGCCCCAACTCAAAGTAATTTATTGTGTTTGGCTGTATAATCGAATGATATATTCCCGAAATGAATAATTGACAACTGAATGACATGACTCGAAACTTACGACTGGCTACTGTAACTTCTCTAATAACTCTGGGATAATATTTAACTTGTGTTTAGTGAACTTAAAATGAGGACCAGTTATGTTCACTTTAGTACCTATATGTGTCCATGGTGTCGCAGTCCGATGTTACCATACTGTGTCCCATCGCTACCACGGTGTCCCATCGCTACCACTGTGTACCAGTCCCTCGGTACCACGGTGTCCCATCGCTACCACGGTGTCCCATCGCTACCACGGTGTCCCATCGCTACCACTGGGTACCAGTCCCTCGGTTCCACGGTGTCCCATCGCTACCACGGTGTCCCATCGCTACCACTGGGTACCAGTCCCTCGGTACCACGGTGTCCCATCGCTACCACTGTGTACCAGTCCCTCGGTGTCCCATCGCTACCACGGTGTCCCATCGCTACCACTGTGTACCAGTCCCTCGGTACCACGGTGTCCCATCGCTATCACTGTGTACCAGTCCCTCGGTACCACGGTGTCCCATCGCTACCACTGTGTACCAATGCATCGGTACCACGGTGTCCCATCGCTACCAATGTGTCCCAGTCCCTCGGTACCACGGTATCCATCGCTACCACGGTGTCCATCACTACCACGGTGTCCCATCGCTACCACTGTGTCCCAGTCCATCGCTACCACGGTGTCCATCGCTACCACGGTGTCCCATCGCTACCACTGTGTCCCAGTCCCAGCTCTACCACGCCGTCGCAGAGCCCCCCGGCGTCCCGCCCCACAGTCCCGTATCCTGCACTACGCCTACACACGCCGGCGACGTACACGTGCTCTGGGACGGGAACCGGAGCAGCGCGCAGGCCAGCGGCGGCGACATTGGCATCGCGAAGGAGGCACGTCGCCATCGGTTAGTCTCCATCGCGTAGATGTAGACCTCCTCGCTGTAACGGGACAGACGTTCGTAGCCGCCGCACACGTAGACCTCCTGGCCAATCAGAACCACCTGAAATATAGTATAAATAACCGCTGATCACACTTACATACAATTATACAAACGGCGATACATGTAATGACTGCGATACATGGATATAGTGACGTCACAACAATAATAATAATAATATCATGTAAACTGTAACTAAACTGAAATAAACAGGCAAGTAGATTGAGCCAATGAGTCATAAAGGTTACCGAAAGTAACGTTTATAGACAATTATTTGTTATAATATGTCAGATTCGCTCAATTTACTTAGTTATTTGGTGTTATTATAGAGCGATGGGAGTCTTAATTCGCATATATCAATTATCTACTTAACTAATATAGACTGTCTGAACAATGCGATAAAGTAAATATTCTGATATGTTGTTAATGTAAAATATTAAAAGATTCCGGTGTGTTCCACCTGACTCAATAAAAGGACTATTATCTCCTCCAACCCAGAGACCGCAATTAGGCCACATCCACTCATTTGTCAACCAAATATAATAAAACTCATTAGTATGTAAAGTAATTCAAGTTAGGCAACATTACGACTCCCTATTCATGATTGAATCGGGAGAATGAAAGCGAAATGAAAGTAATTAAATAATGAATAATTACGATATACCTGGCAACGATATAGCGGTTTAGGCATCTCCGTATCCAAGGCAACCCAGGAGTCAGTCCAGGGGGTGTAGCAATGAACCAATGGGGTCGAATGGTAGTTGTTCAATTCCATTGACTTACACAGACCCCCGAATGTGTAAACGCGACCCTTGTAGGCTACCATACGATGGTAGGTCTTGGCTTCCGGCATGGGCGCGCAAACTTTCCAGGAACCGGTCGGTACTGAGTCCGGGTCCGGTACCGTATCCGGGTCCGCAGCCAAAACCGTCGCCGGATCGGATACCGTGGTCGGGTCGTATCGAAGCATCACCGACTGGAATTCGAAGTTGGACTTGTACCCGCCGGAGAGGTACATACTGCCGTCGCAGACGCAGTTGGCCTGGTTGGTAACGGCAACCGGGGTCGGGGCAACCTCGATCCACTCGTTGCGATCCGGCTCGTAGCGCTCCACCGAGTGCAGTATGTGTCCCTGCTCGCTGGCATGCTGCGCGTAGCCGCCCACCGCGTACAGCCGCCCGTCCAAAGCGGACAACGCGAAGTCGTGACGCGTGTGACGCATAGCGGCCGCGCGCAACCACGCGTCGTGCGCGGGGTCGTACCGGTAGAGCAGCGTCCCGACGCCGACGTAGAGGAAGTTCGCGATGACGGCGAGAGAAACCGTCGACCGGAAGTTGCTCCCCCCGAAGGGCGGGACCGTGGTCACGTAGCCGCGCCACGTGAAGCAACGCCAACAGAAAGTCGCGAGTTGCGACGTAGACCGAAAGCTGGCCGGGGTTACGCAGACGAGTTTCTCCTGGTCGGAACGAATTCGAGTCGTCTCGGAATCCAGTCCGACTTGCCGATGGGGGGACTTGTGATACGCCAATGCCGACTCGATAGACTCCTTGAGAGGCGGGTGTTTCCCTATCAACCAGGACTCCCCACCCTCCTCGTCGTTGCTAGACAACATACTTTCTAGAATATTCGGAGGAATCAAAGTAAATCGAATACGACTAATAAGATCCGCCTCACCAGCGGCGGAAGGACTCCGTAAGTTGGTCCACTCGATAACTTTATCCAACAGAAACAATTCGTTTGAAATGACAACCGAATCGGAAGAAATAAACCCGATTAGTTGATTCAGAGAGAGTTCATGATGAAACCCGCGGACGAGGAAGTAATCGAAGTTGTTGAGGATGTAAATCCGAATGGGTTCAATCAGTCCGTCAGCCAGCCCCACCAGGGTCTCCGCGCAGTTCAGCAGTGTCACGCAGGTCTCCAGGGAGAGCGAATCCCGGATGAATTGGCCGCATAGCAGCGCTGCCGGACGCATCTGGAGGTAGCTCACAGCGCCGACCACGTCCTCGAGACAGCGGAGGTTCAACAGCAGACGACCCGTGTAGATAAATTCTACCAGGGTGGATAATGTAGACGCGTGTATGTCCTGTGGGGGGGGGGGGGGGGGCATTAATATGGGCACAATAATTATATAGTTTAAGATAATTTTGATGGTTATTTACTTATTGGCTTATATGATAGATTTTGAAATTAAATAAAAATTTAATCTGAAAATCGTAATAGAAATAAATGATATTGATTTATGAGAGTATTAATAACACGAACTACTTATAATTTAATTAAAATCACATTAATATTTATTTTTAACCGTTTGATATTTCTGTGTTTGAGTTATAATATTAACCTGAAAGTGAACCGTCCTCTCGTTACTTTCTCTCATAGTTGAGGTGAACATCGCCTTGAAGTATAGAGACTGGGAGGCGATAACGGCCCGATGGCAAGGAAACTCCTCCCCATTGGAGGATACCAGTGTGACGTCAGAGAGAGAGTGGTCGGTGCGGAGAAGATATAGTAGGTTGCTGGCGTAGTCTGGTACGGGCCCTAGGGTCTTCAGCTGAGACTGTGGGTCACTGTTACTGTCATTCATTATTCATTCACACTGAAATATAAACAAATATGTAATTACATATTATAAATTCCACATGAATAATAATTGCATTTCACAGGATGTTTTACTTTGGTTTGTTAGGAAGTAAAGATTATGTAAAATTATCGAAAGTAAATTATATTTTGCACTCATGGATGCAGCGGGGTACGATACACGTGTACGGTGTACAACAGGGACACATCGCATAGAGGTCTACCGTCTACGTATATGTAGTAAAACGATAATCGAATTCATTTTGTTACAGTTCAACTGCAGCTACAGTCTAGCACCTAGCATGTTCTCTCAAGTTGTCTGAAAGCGGAGACATCTGTCAATGGCAAAGGTTAGTTTAGCACCCCGCTACGCTTCAAATAGACCCCAAATGGCGTTACGCAATACAAACTTCAATCAACTGGGCAACGTGATACCTTCCCCAGCCTACAGTTCCAATTTGAGATTAATGTGCGGGTTGGTTGAGAGGTTACAGACAGAGAGTCTCATCCAACTGTGAAGAACGCCGTGTCTCTAAATGATACGGTGGCGCCAGGAAGGTGGCCACAAGCCACCCCAACAGAGGTCTAACCAGAAAATTCAACAAATGTAACATAATCGGGGAGCGGGGTTATGGTGTTCAAATAGTGTAAGTGACAGTTAAGAAACCAGTGGTCTGGGTAACATGGGCGCTTTAAATAGAAGCTTCACCTCCACCAACAAATACACGGGATAAATGAATGAATGAATTAATTATTGCTAGGGGGCACCGGACTGTTGCTGTTACCTACACCGTATTAAATAGTCAATAAAAATACTTTACGTAACAACGGAAAATATATATTTTACTTACTACATTATATTACTATAGTGTTTGTTGCACTTTATACATTAGGATGACCACTTTACACTTCGGGTAGTTCCCTCTAACTTAGAGTAACATTAATAATAATTAATTAATTAATACATTATTTATTAATTATTACTGCTATAATGTATAACTATACCGGCATGTCTTATTCTTGTTCGCAACAGCATCACGTGTGTTTGATACATATATAACGTCATTTACACATCCAACAATTTAAAGATTTTACCACATTAAAGAAACGAATAGGTATTATTCGAAAGTGTAAGAAAATAATATAGTAAACCACAAATAATAAGTCGCAATAAATAATTCGTGTTTTGAAAATAACATATTATAAAAGTTGTATAATAACGTATGATAGTGCAAGTTAACTCAATAATAGTGCAAGTTAACTCAATAATAGTGCAAGTTAACTCAATAATAGTGCAAGTTAACTCAATAATAGTGCAAGTTAACTCAATAATAGTGCAAGTTAACTCAATAATAGTGCAAGTTAACTCAATAATAGTGCAAGTTAACTCAATAATAGTGCAAGTTAACTCAATAATAGTGCAAGTTAACTCAATAATAGTGCAAGTTAACTCAATAATACTAATAGTGCAAGTTAACTCAATAATAGTGCAAGTTAACTCAATAATAGTGCAAGTTAACTCAATAATAGTGCAAGTTAACTCAATAATAGTGCAAGTTAACTCAATAATAGTGCAAGTTAACTCAATAATAGTGCAAGTTAACTCAATAATAGTGCAAGTTAACTCAATAGTAGTGCAAGTTAACTCAATAATAGTGCAAGTTAATTCAATAATAGTGCAAGTTAACTCAATAATAGTGCAAGTTAACTCAATAATAGTGCAAGTTAACTCAATAATAGTGCAAGTTAACTCATTAATATTAGTTTTTCATTATTATTATTTAAATCGTTGTTATCGAAGTTGATTCGATGTTATTCGAATTGTTATTCATTATTATTAATATTATTATTATTATTAATATTCATAACAACAGGCGCACAAAGCGCTATAGTTGAAAACTGCCAGGTTCAGTTTGTACACAGAATACTTACATAATAATGAACATACAGTAGGTTATAATGTATGTATAGGTGTACCGAAAAAAGAAACCCTGAAAACCCAATCAATTTCAATTTATAACTAATATTATTATACAATACCAGACTTTTATAATAACACATAATATCTACTAGGCTTACATTAATAATTATGGAATTAATAAATTAAAACTGCGGTATAGTAGCTCTAATTTATATAATACTTTCAAGGTAGGAATTCAGACCGACGTTTAAATGCCTTAAACATATATGCTTAATTAATTGCTTTGTTTTGTATTATTATTATTAGTTTTCAGTTTTCATTTCAGTTACATTCCGAGGGGTATATAAGATCAATTGGCACCACAAGAAAGCTCTGTTTTCTCATTTAAGGTAAAATGTAAAATTTTCTATAGTTTTGTTATGACGCCAGCTGTTGTTACCTTGACAACTGTCCTTTCGGATTTTGCTAGTTAGATAAGAGTGGACAAACAAACGATTTGGCTTAGATTTAATGCACCATTAGACATTGGGTTGAAACAGGGGCCTTATTATAATAAAGATAATGCCCAACCATAGCACAACTGCTAATCCTTCTGTAACATCACGAAAACTCGCACAATTAAGCTCATTCAGAGAAACAAAAACCACGCGAGGTTCGCTGGTCCATTAGCGCGGCACTTTATTGACGGCAAACGTTTGTAATTCCGTAAACACGGATGAAGAGAGAAATATAAAGGGAAAGATAGTCGGTTTTATATGCAAAGTAAATAAAAGGTTTCTTGAAGGCGTCGCTGTGAAGGAAGTTACTACCGTTCGGGGTTCGCATGTCCCATTACGGGATGGGATTGTGGGTTTTCGACACGTTTCCGAACGTAGATAGTTGGCGTTAAGGCCCGAATTGGGTATGAGATTGAATGCGGGCTGATGGGGCCAAGGATGGGACCAAATCACAAGGCCCATAAGCCTATAAGTCGCGTGTCTGTGCACCTACGGGCTCACGGCTTTCTTTAGGTCCCCATTGTGGTGTTACAGTTCATTCGTCTTTAGTTATGGGTTAAACGGAAAAACATGTCGGACACGCAGACTCCGTGCTACCGATATGAACGGTGTTTGCGTCGTACAAAACATCGTTAAATGAGGTTGAAAGATAATTTTTACACGAGAATCTTGTAAAATAACAGGAAGGAGCGTGGCTCCACGGAAGAATACAATGTGACCGAACAACCGATATGATTAAGTTGGGGAGCGGCCCCCCTACGATTGAATAATAAAAAAACAATGTCACTGTTTCAATGACTTTCTCATCAGCAAAGTACTGAAGTTTTTCGAAATAACCAAGGTATAAAGAAATAATAATAATAAATCCAAAAGTAAAGTTGGTGGGTGGTGAGTTTTGCATTTTGATAAAAAGTATCGAGATATTGAGATTAATAATGTAATATAGTACAAATGGGGCTTCGCCATAAAACAACCAAATATAACAAAGAAAACTGCGACATTCAATAGGAGCCATAAGAAATATAAACAAGCTTGGGTTTCGTTTTTATTGAATTATCACGTTTACATATACAAACTAATTAGCTTTATCTGCATTCAGCGACTAATTATGGGAAATCAAACCCCAGAATAATTATCCGGTCTCATTTGAACCGTTTACCAACGCGTTGGTTAACGAACTCGCCTTAGTTATAGCTATTATATATTACGGCTATATAATAGAATGGAATAATGCAAGAAACAGTATAAACTACTAATGATAAGAAAAAGGTTGGAAACTACGCGAAAGTGGCGTAGGAAATAGGTTGGGGTTTGTGTGAAAGGCGAACCATGGGGAGGGGCCGTGTGTTTGCGACACGTGGCTCTCTACACAGACTGGGTCTCTGTGTATCGATCTTTACAGGGGCCCGACGAACCCTAAAGAGAGGGGAGACCCACGGCGCATTATTTATTCTGCTGCTTGCTAATGGATTCAGGGGTTAGTAAGTGATATGCGTTAGGGTGTTCGCGAATGCGTATGTGTCAGTAGGTTTACGGGGACAAAATCGCTGGCCCTTTGGCTAGTGGCACGAATCGTGGGTCTCTTGCCAAGCCAAACCGAAATATCGTGGGAAATACAAAGAAAAATAAATGCGAAGTGCGTGACACGTGTCTTTTGGGGGATAAATTGGGGCCAAAAGGGTTGGTGTCCATGTATATAAACAAATATAAAGTATGTAATGTAAATATGCAATATGAAATAACAATGTTAAAATGTTAAAGATATTAATAGCTATATATAACTTCAGATCTACGTAATACTGGTAAGGTAAATCGAAAATATTTAAAAGACAAGATTCTTCGTATATTTAATGTAAAACTTCACATTACAGTATTCTATGCGGTATAGGCGGTAAAAGCAAGCGGATGTATCGAAACTCCGTAAACGCAAGCCGAAAACCGACAGTCGACACGACAGTCGACAACCGCTATTATGAACAAAAATAAATACGCTCTCGTTTATTGTTTTGGTTAGAATAGCCCGCCGCCACTGTAACATTTATAATTTCCCTTTTGGTCATCTGCGTAACGTTTACATCCAAAACCGTCGTAAATTATAATTGTATCAAATGTGAAACGCGATAAAGCAATGAGAATATTTTAGGTCGAGTCAAAATACAATGATAATGATAAATATATAATGGACTGTTGGGACCCGACAAAGGAGCACAGAACCCTAATGTACAAAAGGATTGCCTGGAGGAAGGAAGGACTGCATCAGAATATAGCAGGTTCGACCCCATCCCACATCCGACATGTACAGCCTAGGGCGGTAAGGGGGGGTTCCCATCACAGCGGTGTTCCCAGGGAGATTTGATACGTTTAGAAAGGTAAGCGACGTACATCGCACGTAGCCACTACTATTTGATTGCTCAGTATAAGATAAATGATGGCCGCTGTCCTGCGGGACGATGGCGACGGGGCCGGATTAGTTAGGTAAACTCGAGGGACACAGCATATCGGGTTATTACGATCTGGTTTCAACTTACAATAGCGACTCGAATTAAACGCTACACGTAGAAGGGCCAGGCGTGATGCCCCCCTCGGAGGATCGTTTGTCTTGGCGTGTAATGACTGTGTTTTACCTGAGGCTATATGTGGAGCAATTACTCAATCCCATGTAGGACTGAGCGAGAAATGGAGATGCTTTGATGCTAGAATGAGTAGCTTAGATGCTATATGCGCCTACTGTAGGAGTGATGTGATGTAAGAAGGGTCTGTAGGTACACCAAAGATGCCAGCTGTTTGATGGACACCAAACGGGTGATTTTATAAATTTAATTGATATTTTAGGGTGTAATAACTATTTACATACTGTGTGTAAAGTAGCACTTTACAGTGTGATGATCCGAGTGCTTTGTTACACGAACGAACGTAGTGAGTGAGTGAGAATAAAGCCACGAGGATCAGAACACTGTAAAGCACTGTAAAGCAACAAGTATGTATGTAGTTTTATTCCAAAATTTTAACTTTACGAAATGATTGTATATATATATTATAAGTGATAGAAACTGCACAAATTAAATTAGTTGCTGTATAAATAAATGTAAAAATGACATAAATTATGTTATAAAAACGTTAGCTATAAAAATCTAGAATCTTATTTACGTTACGCTTAAAAGCCATTGTAGACTGGTAGTGTTACCGGTAGGTAATACAGTATGCCTACCTGGCTGTCAGGCAATTAATAATAAATACCAATTATTGTTTATGTGGTAACCATAGCGATCCCAAGTTTCAGGTTCACTTGCATTGAACGAATGCACTGTAAAGTCGCTCTGTTGGGACATAATAATATATCACTAAATGTGCAGGCTGTAATGACCTCTAAAGTTGTAAAGTGCTAATAAATAACAACTCGCTGTTAATATTAACGGCGTTGAGGATGTTACAATTTTGGAATAAAATTCATTGCAACGCTAAAAGTTTTGCATTGAATTGAATTCTGTTGATGTATAATAAATTAAGAGTGAAACTCTGTAAGTCTTTGAAGTTACCGGACGCTTACGTTTTAGACATTCACATGGTAACATTGTTTAAATGTTAGCAAATGTCATAACAATTCCCAAAGTAGGAGATCACCAGTTCGACCACATCTGGCCGTCCAAGCTTACGTTTCTCGGGTATTTTAATTGATAAACTATAAACATTACATAGATTTCATACAATGTATAAAGATTTCCCAAATACGAAAATTTCAATAAGTTTGATTTTATTATTTTTAAGCAATCCATAAGTTTAAGAAATTTTGAAAATTTACTAAAATCTTGTATCATTTTTGTGCAGCTCAAGCATAGTCATTTAAAGGCATATTTTGTAGATCGCCCGACATCACACATATACATTTTTTATATATATAAACCCTGTTGGCTGTCTGTGGTCGAGTGCTGTGTAGTGCGTATTTAGTAGCGCACCCGACACCACCACCAACAATTGTAGTTACTTTATGACATTCGCATTACGACATAAAGGACACACTTATTTCTGAGGATAATAAAAGAATTAGTAGCTCTAAACTCAGTGGATATCGCCGCACGCCTGCCGACCCGGTAAGAACCACACCCTAGTTGTAGATTAGCCCTATATTTGCTATTGTTACTCCAAACAATGTTTCTTTCAACTTGCGTCGTTAATTGCCTGTTGTATTGGCATTGGAGAGCTGTTTACCTACGTTAGAAACACAAAATTTTATTTTTTTTCCCATTGTCGAATCGGCCGCAAGAAAAACATAACCCCATTGGTGGTAAAGAAGTAGAGTGTTATTAACCCTAAAAGCTTGAAAAGGTGCACAATCCGCATTTAAGTACTGGTGAGGCCTTGGGGCCCCCGCTGATAGACGGTTAGCACAAAACCGGGCTTTCGGAGCGCGATACACTACAGAACAACGCAAGCGAGAGGGCAGACACGCACCGGAGGTAGGTGGCATACCGCTACCGGTAGGTACAAGTGAGCCATACACACTGCCCTTGTCTAACCTTGGGGCTGTCGTTGACGGAGCATCACGTGCACTGCCGATTTAAACGAGGTCGACCTAGGATTGCGTTCCGAAGGTTTCAGTAATTACTCGTCCTTTTCACTCCAACATAATACACCGTAGATTCGGTAATGTCACTCCCTCACGCACATACTGATACTGTCACGTCACATTACTTGCTTGGGCTGATTTACTCTTTATCGGAGATTCACATAGAAACTAAATGGCCCGACTTATTCTGAGATTTCTACATTGGCAACAAACCTGTAATTATTAGCACAAAAGGCACACGCGGCCTTAGTATAGTGCAATTTAATTTTAATATGGTAATCAACTCATCAATGAATACGAATACAAAGCAAAAGAAGCTTAAGAAAAATGTAAGAAGTTTTCAAAATTTAAATGAAAACAATGAATGTACATAATATACGATTAGGGAAGTGGTGCACATATAAGGAAACAATGAATGTACATAATATACAATTAGGGAAGAGGTGCACATATAAGGAAACAACACACAGATGCGTTGTTGGGCGAGCAACGAAACAATGTGGGATTGCCGCTGTTTCAACCGTCATTCTGTCGGTAAGTCGGTCGGTCTGTCTGGTTTCTTACTTCGTCCTGCGCGAAGGCCCCACGAACGTGCATGTCTGTCTATGTTATAAAAGATTATATCCACAATGATGATAAATTGTACAGCCTATAGATGTTAATGTTTAATGATATAATGATTTATCAATAATGATAACATATAAATGTATAACTCGTCATAATTAGTGCAGCGAACTGAAACTGAAATTGAACTGGAACTGAAATCGAACTGAAATTGTTTTTGGCAATTTTTGTGAACTGGAACTGAAACTAGAACTGAAACATTAATTTTTTTAAAACTAGAACTGAAACTTGTTATCTTGGAATACTGGAACTGGAACTAGAACTGAATTGCCAGAAATTTAAAACTGAAAGTATAATCTATAAATGGAGAATAAGAAAAAATTTAAAATTCGCGTTTTTATTGTTCATAAATACAATTTCATTTCTTTAATAAATAAATGTAATTTGCTTTATTGTGTTGCTAGACCTATAGATACGAACAGCCAAATCGCTGCAAAGTTCATAAATTTAGTGGGCCAGTTAAATAGGCCTATCATAGAATCTCTAAAACAATAGGTCTAGCACGTCGAAAGTACTTGGCCCTAACTAAATTACGTCCTCTTTCAGATGATGCAAATACAAATTGTAATAGCTCCAGTAGTTTTCGAGATGGGGAGTTCCTGGCACCCATTTTAGCACCTTTCGGAATTGAATTACTCAAATATATATTTTATTTTCAAGTAATGCGTAATTGTAAACCTAACAATTACCTTTTTGCAGCTAAAAATTCCGGTTATTTTCATTAAATATTTATTAAATGGCAGTCGGATCCAACGGTGGGTACCACACGATTGGGCACGGCAGCTTGTTATGTACCGGTATGTAAACAAGACACTTGCAAAACTTTCTGAAAATAAAACTGAAACTATATATTCTTGGGAACTGGAACTGAAATAAATAGGTTTACTATAATATAATGTATATTTCCCCCCCCCCCCCCCCCCCCCAATTTTTCTACAAATCTTTATCATATTGCTTGAAATTTGAAACACCACTAGTTCCACTCACCGTCGATGACCCCATGAAGCTGGAATTTTCGATTTTGCCTTTACGTTTTTATATGCGTTTTAAAAAAGTGTCTTTTGTGAAATCGCACAATCCGTATCGTGGCCATTCTTCACATTTGTCGTAATTTGTTCATATCATAAGAAAGCTTGCGTTGCAAGGATTCCATATGTAGCAATGTCTGAATTTCGTTTGAGAAACAGCTGAGATATATGCAGTCAATCCGTGTCATCAGAAAATGACACTATATTACGGGTCATCGCGTAATAAAAATATAGCACACATTTATTTTACATATATTTATCACGAAAATATAGCACCATAAAATATAACGTAATCCTAATAAGTATTAAGTTTACTCAACACGAGACCGTGGTTTTCGGTAAGCCTACAGTTATGGAAATCGTAAAGTAGGTAGGCGATGAACGGTGAACCTAAAATACTACCAATGGAGCAATCCGGGGACCACATCGCTTGGCTATTACCTGTAAAGCGCGAGTGAGTATTTTGAATTTGAATTTTCAATTATTTCTAATGAATTAAATTATAAATACAATTGCGCAGCAATCCAAATCATCCTTATTTTGCACATTTAACTACATACGAAAATTTATTTCAATAACACAATTAAACAAAAATATACATAAAACAGAGACAAATTACAAAGGGGGCGGGGGAATAAGAGTTATAAGGGGGAGGGGAGATGGGATAGAGGGAGCGGGGAACGCAAGTGGAGGAGCCTAGGAGACGAGATCCAACAGACCCTCGTCCGTGGACCTAATCGATCTTAAGATCGAAGCGGCATTGCCGATCTGAATGGCAATGAGGAGCCTCTGTAGGAGGAATCGGTGCGACCGCGGCTCGATTTTCAATTTAATTGCATTATTTATTAGATATCCTCAATCTACCAATAAAAACGTCAAATAAAACAAAAATAGGCGTGGAGGCAGACACTCTTACTCCCAATGTTGAATGCTTTCACTATCCAACCAAAACTTAAATCAAAACGAAACTAGAAAACCAGTGTAAGATAGCAGAGCAATAATAGAAAATCAGTGAGTTGCCGTAGTTTTATATCATAGCAATTCAATTTGTTGCAAATTGTTTTGGATTCGAATATCGTCGCTTGTCGCTGTATTCATAGAAATATTTCTTTGAAAAATAGGTCGTGTATCAGTGTCTCTAAGCTGACGACAACATGACTTATACAAAGGAAAGGCACAGCAACGCACAGAGAACACACATGTCTCATACTCTTATTTTCCTCAGTTTTTTGCAGTATAAAATTGAATTTTTCAAGATGATATTTACTCAATAAATATGAAAACTGGTGAGATAATTTACAAAGACAAGACGACCAAGTAAACCTGACTGATTACCGGATGCAGTTTATGTACGTTGACGTTCCGTCAGGCATCATCCTGGATAATCTAACAAGCTGACGTAAATCCAGGGTCCAGCGACTCCAACCCCAGTTCTAGATTACGTGAATATCTTATACATATAAAAATTGTTCCGCTCAGGGTTAGATTCTATTCCTCACTTGTATATTATTGAGTGCCTTCCTAAGTTTTTATTTCTGCGCTAATTGGGACTAGTTTTACCTGGTGCGAACCCCCCAGCCCGCCGTTACTTACTGCTTGTCTTGGTATTGTGCGGGTGGTTGTGTGTGTGTGTGTGTCGGATATTTGTCATCGTTTATTCCTGCTAATGAGCTCCTTACACAGGGATGGGCGTACGGTGGACCAGAGACAGCTGATGGTGACCGTTCACTAGAGATCCTTAACTAATGATCTACCCATGGAGATCCCGCCAGAGACCTTACCAAGGATGCCCTATTAATGCTCTCTGTTCAGGAATGTCTGTACTCTTAATTGGACTTCGACATGGCTTTCCCTAAACAAAAAGTAAACTTATTTTTCGATTTTGATGATGTTTTGACGTATAAATAAATTTACGGTATACAGAATTATATACAATACAATACAAATACCCCATTATAATTGGAGTTTTGACTTCCACATGTTGATATAATTCTTCTATTGATATGAAATTAAAATTCGCGTTTTTTTTTTAATTTTATTTAGATATTCTTAGAACCGACTTCATCTGCAGATTCCGAATATACTATACAATTCTCAATTTCCAAATTCTTTCAGTTTCCAAGAAAGTTGAGAAAATGATAAAACAAATCTCACCTACTCACTCCCAATAAATCCTCAATTGAGGCTTGAATGAAACCAAAATTGGTGTCAAACGATGGATAGAAGTGTCAAAACAAATGACACTTTACTTTGTATTGATAGGGTGGTAGGGAAAGAAATCGTTTATCGCGAAATCAGAATATCAAAATGAGTGCGCCCTCCAAAATCATCACCTAAATCAAGAAAAGATGCACATAAAAGAAACTAAAAATTTAATGGGAAACATGTGGATCGAAACAATGAAAATGTTATGAAATCGGCGATCTTAACTTAGTTGGCAAACATCGTCGGCGTTCCTATCAAATATTCACAACAAAAACATTAAATATTTATAGAATTTCTTCGATAGGCACTTCGGACGATTAGTTATAATGGGGGTTAAGAAGGAACGGCGTTGGTATAAATGTATCACAATGGCGTAATAGGTAATACAGAAACCACAAATTGGGATCAAGCAGCGAAAAATAATGGAAACACTTTGATATCGTCGGAGGATGAATTCAAGTATATTGGGAGATTCACAGCATAAAATATTTACAAACATTTTAACTGAAGTTAAGTGGGTGAAGAAGGGCCGTAAAGACACACGATGGGGGCAAACACCATGGGGCACCTCCCAACTCCCACCAAACTAACTGGCTGTATAATATATTGTATACTTTTATAGCCTCCCAATGTTTAAGTAATGTCAATCATCGACCCGTATTACAACCCGCAGAACAATATCATGGCGAAACCACAATTGTGTTTTTGATAAACTAAGTGACATATAGCAAGGATCTTGTTAACTTCTTCCATGTGGGTGGTACTCTTGGTGTGGTGGTGTGAAATATAAACGAAAAAGACAACATCTTAAAAGTAGTTCGCAGTCGGTATTGAGTCATGAGTGCCTGATTTGTATTTCGTACACTTGTTTTAAACTTTTTTTATAATCAAAAATACCCATCCGTCTTTAATAATAAAGTAAACTATAATATCTAGAAATGTACAAATAAATTTGTACATTGTATTCCTTTCATTCAAAAAACCATCAAGAAATTAGATTTATCTAAAACAGTTAGTTAAATTCATATGCGACATATTTTCTGCCCAGTGTGTCGTGAGCTAAAACTCGTGGTTCCCACTGAGATCATTGACCACAACTGCGGCAAACTGAATCGATTCGGTCATATAATCACCGGTTTAACTTCACTTTTATACCCTACAATAACGAACTACAACTAACTCCTAAATCCCTTAAGTTTATCCTTTTACAAAGCCTTATTTCATTAGACGCCTAGAAGAAGGCCATATATTGACCGCAAACAAAAGTGAAAGCCCTACCTACAGCTAGCTACACTGGTTATTAAAGTGTTACCGTATTCCGTAGAACACAATTACAATAGAGGGCTTATGGATTAACAAAGTTTAAAATAAGGTGAAGTTGAGTTGCAGAACGACGTTCTGGTAACTGGAACTTACGACCCCCCACCGAATGATTGCGAACAAATAACACGTTCCCATTGTGGACAATTTGACTTTCGTGTCGGCCCGTGAGATAAGGCAGGCAGGTCCCACGGCCGCGAACACGGTAAACAATATATTGCGTCGGATTTGTATCGTTAGTGTTGTACATAGGAATATAGATGGGGTCGCGACACTGTGACTGGGTCACGGTCGTGGGACACGTGACCACCTGTTTGTGACCTCGTTAAGGAACTGTGAGTAAACAGTTGGAGCTGATAGCTATTATTGGTGGACGAATGTTAGTTGCATTGTTTCGCAGAGGAAAGGTCCTTAACTTTATATAACAATATACAATCGTCATCACATTATAACAGCCCCGAATTTAGATAGGATTTTTTACAACATTTTTGTATACAATTTGAAGATAGGAGAATTTGGAGTGTGTATATGCATGTATGTAGGTATGTATGTTTGTTTGTGCCCACAAAATGGCTCGAACTTCTACTTAATGAGAAACCATCACATAGAAAATATTAATTGTTCCTTACAGATTCTGTTAAAAAGGTTGAAAATTTAATTCAAAGCATTGTGCATTTATTATGTTTATGTGAATACTAAAACAACCTACTTACTGTAACTAGAGCAACAAAAGAATCCATTTAGTTAACTTATTGTTGTGATAAGCATTAGTTGTGGTGCTGCGGTAGTTAAGGCCAACTAAAAATGTAGATGCCAAGATAGTTCAAATTCCACAGATGGTGTTCTGGGCAACTCATAACTACATAAAAAGAACGAGGGACGAGGGAGTGAGAAAAGGACTATATAAAATAAGTGAATAAGAGTGAAGGTGAAGTCATTACATTGAATGAGAATGATTTGAAGGTGGATGTATAATAAAATCTCCAACCGTAAATAAAACTCTTGTTTTTTATTGTTTTTATAGTGTAATTTTTAATTTTTAGCGTGAAAAAAATTATACTATTTTTGTGCTCTCTCCACTTTTCAACTGTTGAGCCGTTTTCTATTTCAGTTTTCTATTCCCCCCCCCCCCCCCCCCCCCCTACCCTTACATATATATTTACAATTCTGTTAATTTTAGAACTACAACAACAAACTACTTCAATGTGAACACATCCACTACCTTATAAATACTTTACAAGAAAGTACAACAATAAGATTTCCTGTTTTCGAATACCATTTTTCTAATTCACATGACCCCAACCCCATTCATACCCGTTACACGCACCACTGAATTCAATAACAATAAATGGAATACAATAAGGGACTGAATTCAGTTGTTTGTTTCACTGCCACCTTATATGTAAGCAGATGTAAAGTGAATGTTCTTTTGTCGAGAAAATGGGCCCGAAGGTAAAACTAGCAGATTTTGAAACCACATCCTGACTAATTTACAATATATATACTAGGTATAGCATGGTAATTTATATACCTCTAAGCTCTAACAATATCTGCAGTGACAACATTATAAACAACATGAAACTTTTCTCCACATTTTGGGGTATATTCGAGCAAAAAAGTAACAATTTAAGAATATAACTATTTTTTCTTAAATTGTTACAATGCATTACATTGCATTGATTTTACTTTTATCCCGGCGAAAAAAGCAAAGTAAAACATTTTTTGTGGAATTTTTTAAATTTTTATTAAATGTGTTGAAAGAGTATCGACGTAGAAAAGGTTTGCAAGTATTTTGAGCGAAATCCGTTCACACACTCAAAAGTTATTGCAACTTTAGTATCTGCGCGGCGTACACCAAAACGGAACTCAATATCCAATATTGGTTTATGTTGTTAAGCGGCTCTCTAGTTAGTTAATAAATATTCAAGAATACTAATCATTTTAACATTGAGTAAGGTAACATCGAGAGTTGAAGAGTACACCATGAACCGTAATATAGTGTCATTTTCTGATAACCCCCCCCCCAGATTTTTCTAAAAATCTTTATCATATTGCTTGAAATTTGAAACACAACTAGTTCCACTCACCGTCGTTGACCCCATGAAGCCGGAATTTTCGATTTCGCCTTTAAATTTTTTACAAAATGTCGCAGTGTCCGAGTGGATACGGCGCCTGAACTGCTTACACAATAGTGTTTGGTGGCGCAGGTTCGAATCCGACTAAAGGCTGTAGAAATTTCGCATTGTTGTGTCCCTAGGCAAGACACTTTAGACATTAGTGCCTGCGCCAACCCAGCGGTATAATGGGAACCTAACTTTGCTGGGGTAATGATAATAAAAAGCGCTTTGAGTATGCTGAGCGTAGAAAAGCGCTATATAAATAACCAATATTATTATTATTATTATTATTAATAAGCGTTTTAAAAAAGTGTCTTTTGCGAAATCGCACCCTCCGTATCATTTTCATTCTTCAAATTAGTCGTAATTTTTTCCTATCATTGGAAAGCTTGCGTTGCAAAGATTCAAAATATGTAACAATATCTGAATTTCGTTGAGAAACAGATGAGATATAGGCTTTCAAAAATTGCAATAAGTATCGTTCGCTAGATATATTGGATAGTAATACCACTGTTGCCAACCAACTCATGAAATAAATAACACATTCTAGAATTTTGTGTATATATTTGATAGAATAAATGTCCTACAGCGAATGATCGTTCTTGCAATCTTTGAACGCCTAATTTCAGCTGTTTCTCAACGAAATTCAGATATTGTTACATATTTTGAATCCTTGCAGCTTTTTTAATGATATGAAAAAATTACGACTAATGTGAAGAATGGCCACGATACAGAGGGTGCAATTTCGTAAAAGACACTTTTTTAAAATCATGTCAAGTAAAATCGTGTCATCAGAAAATGACACTATATTACGGGACGTGGTGTACAATAATTTGAATCGTAGTAACTATGGAAGCAATATAGTAAAATACTACAGTTCAATTTATTTTGTAACACTACTGTACTGTCTGTAGTATATTGCTATGTTTTATTACAGATTTTAGCAACAAAAAAGTACAAATTTAAGAGTAAAATTACGTATTACATGGGAAATAATGGGAGACATGGGAGATAATTATTATCTGTTCATTTCGCATTATTTATTCTAGATCAGTAAATACGCTGGTAATTATTAATAAATTTAGCATTAAAATGTTTAGTTGTACGATCTTTTGAATAAAGTAGCTAGTTTAATCAAATTTTTGGTTTGATTATTTGATTAACGTTCCTGGAATATCACCTTCACAAACAAAGTAGATATTATTATTTAATTACACAATTGGTGCTTAATTACATCAAATTTGCGATAATTTTGTTAGTTCAAATTCAAAAGGGAATATTTTAAAGAAGGAATAAATGGTAGCTACTGGTGCTCAATGTGGGGCGAGCCACGAAGTGAGCGAAGCCTTAGCATATGGGTGCCATTGGCGAGTTGTCTGTCGTCGTCGCCGTCTGTCGTAAATTTTTGAACGCTAATAACTCGGTTATTCCTTGATGAAATTAAACGAAACTTGGTATGTATGTAGTCCGTCAAAAGTTTAGAAAGAATTGAAGTTTCGTCAAAAACGAACGAACGCAACGAGGCACAAGAGGAGGACGAGTATTGTGTTGAATACTTCTGACTAACGGCAGACAACTCGTTAATGGTACCCATATGCTAAAGGCTTTGCTCACGAACGTGTACCTTCAACTTCCAATAATTTATTTAATTTAATCAGAATTAATAATTTTAAATGTGGGTTGATATTGGGGAAAAAGTCGTTTTTGTTCTCATTTTTGGGGAGAAAAAGTCAATTTTTAAAAGAAAACAACATCTTCTACAATGTGCATAGTATAATGTTCATTTATTCCTCGGCTACACCTCGGAAAAAATGTTATACATTCTACTATTCTTCAAAAAATGCAGATAAATAAGTCGGACAAAAAATAGTACTTTCTTTTTGTAAAATAAATATTTAAATTATTACGCGCTAAAATATAAATTTCTACGCGTCAAAAATGTATTTTTAGAGGTGAAAATATTAATGAATAAAAATACCAAATGTACTCCATAAACTTAATAAAGCATGTATTAAATTGAACCTAATTGACAATAAAATCAAATAAAAAAAAATACGCAAAAAATTATATGTCAACATAGAAATGCAATAAATACAATATTCTAGATTAAAGAACCACTTTTAATACATAATTTTGAAGTACTGGACAGGTGTGTTATAGGTACACCCAAGGCGTCCTAAACTATAGACTATAGGCTATAGACTATAGGCGTCATAAACTATAGTTATGGGAAACTGTTTATACTTTTTGTTACTTATTTTTTTTTGGAAATTTTATAGGATATTATAGCTAATAACTATAAAAAGTTATAGAACATTAAAACAATATAAAAAATATATTTTTTGGATTATTTTAGAATTTGTTTCATCTAAATTTGAAAGTAGCTTACAAGATGGGATGGGGAGTGAATTATATTGTAACGGTAGTGTTTTATTAAATAGCTAAGTTTAAAAAAAGGATTTCACTGTACTATACTTCATTATATTTAGGCTGCTACATATTTATACTTATACTTATTAACATAGCAGACAGTTTTTAAACATTACAGGATAATAACGTCTAATCAATTCCAGGGGCCGTTTTCTACTAGATAGCACTAAATTCTAACTAAATTTAGGATAAATTTTGTGCTATCTAGTATAACTCCGGTATCTAATTTGGTTATGTCCTGAGTTCCTAATAATCAGAACTATTATTAGGTAATAATCATATAATTTGTGGTAAAATTTCGCCGTATAAATTAAATAATAAATTAAATTGATCAACAGTTCCCACGATGAATAACCAAGGGCAAGGAGATAGGATAGGGGGAAGGTTGGTCCCCATCCCGCAGACACTGGGTAGAAACCGACGCTCCCATAGGAGGACCCACCCCCAGAGTCCGTTAGCAGGACAGGCCGGCAGGAGGCGTGCCGAAGCGAGGCGCTCCTTGGCCGCCGCCAGTCCAGTGCGCAGAAGGAAAATAAACAAGGTGAACGATTTGAGGACTACGGCGATAACACAACATTTCCGCAAACGGAATAAATTTCCGTTAGAAGAAATCTTTAAAGAAATTAGCCACAACAACGTGGAAGAAAGCAATAGTAGGTGTAATCAACGAATGCTAACTCCAGAAAGTGTTGAAGAGGAAGATACTGATCTAGAGGATGATTTTGCTGCATGCGACGCTCGGAGAGTGAGGTATCTAACTGATGAAGACATCTCTATAATTCAGAGTATGTCAAATCTACTAGAGGAGATTAGAGAAGACGAGATGAAACGGAATAACAATATTGCACATGTGTCGGGAAATAATGTACCGTCGCATACGAGAGTGGGATATAAAGTCAATGATACACCGGTATTGAAAGCTGCGAATAATAAGAAGGTGTTGAGAAGTGACAAGGGCACCCAGACAGACCAAAGCATTATTATGGGTAGTAAATGTAATTCGACTACTGAGGTAAGGGGAGGTGTGTGTATGCGTCTATTAATGATATCATTGGGTATTATCTTTGGTATATCTGTGTTCTGGATCGGGAAAGAGTTGATTAAAACAATTGAGACATTTCTTATAGAAGTCCCTCCAATAGAACAATGGGCAGCAGACAATGATGTAGAAGTCAATGTCATGAGGAACTATAAAAACGTTGAAACTCGAAACCCGTTCAGTCGGGCTGTTAGTTGGTGTGAAACTATGAAGGACGACATCATGGCATCGGTTGGGGGACTGGTGACGGGAGTTGTGTTGTACCTCCAAGCAAAGTAACGGGTTGGTTTACAGTGTGAAGAACAGATGAAAATAATTTAATTAAATATATCAAAATTTAATAAAACTTAATAAATAGGATCAAAGTTAAAACAGTATAAAATGAATCATAAAATAAAATGAAATAAAGAAATATACTAACTATGTCATTGTTCACGCGTGATGTTAGTTCACCAGCGAGTGTGATAACAAAGGGAATGCTGCAAGGGCTTCTTTGTGCTAATTATGAATTAAGTTAAATATATTTGTAGATAGCCTTCTAGAACAGAAGATTGACAATCCCAGATAGAAAGCTACTTTACAGCTTTATACTATAAGAACGGCTGGTCTGGTTCTATAACCTTTGCGATCTTTTGTTTGTTTGTTTCTATCCATATTTAAAGATTCTAGAACATCTACCTTAATGTAGTAATTGCTTGACAGTGGATTATAACTATTTACATACACCATGTCCCAGAATATAGTGTCGTAATTCAGTGACACCCCCCCCCCCCCCCCCCCCCCCCCCTAATTTTCTACAAATCTTAATGAGATTGCATGAAATTTGAAACAGAGATAGTTTCACCTCCCGACCACTGACTGGGTGAGCCAGAATTTTTATTTTTGCTTTCAATCTTTAGCTACAAGCGTTTAAAAAAAGTGTCTCCAGCGATATTACACCAGTTACACCGCAGTTATTCTTCTACCTTATAGCTGTTTGTTGGTACCAATGGAAAGCTGGTCATGCAAGGATTCCAAATATGTAACACAATTTGAATTTCGTTGAAAAATAGCTGAGATATGAGCGTTCAAATGTTGCATGGTTTTGCACCGGCGCGAGGCTATTTTATTCTATTTAATAAATGCATCATAATCTGGAATATTTTGTTTATCCAAATACGTAGCTGGGCAACAATGCATTACATCTTTAATCATACTATTACGTAGCTATTCATACATTTAAAAAATGTTCCAGAATATGGTTTATTTATTAAATAGAATAAAATAACCTCGCGCCGGTGCAAAACCATGCAAGATTTGAACGCTCATATCTCAGCTATTTTTCAACGAAATTCAAATTGTGTTACATATTTGGAATCCTTGCATGGCCAGCTTTCCATTGGTACCAACAAACAGCTATAAGGTAGAAGAATAACTGCGGTGTAACTGGTGTAATATCGCTGGAGACACTTTTTTAAACGCTTGTAGCTAAAGATTGAAAGCAAAAATAAAATTCTGGCTCACCCAGTCAGTGGTCGGGAGGTGAAACTATCTCTGTTTCAAATTTCATGCAATCTCATTAAGATTTGTAGAAAAATTAGGGGGGGGGGGGGGGGGGTGTCACTGAATTACGACACTATATTCTGGGACATGTGTAACTGTGTGTAAAGTAGCACTTTTCAGTGTTATTATCAGAGTGTATTTATATGCCAAGAAAGAGAATGCTGCGAGAGAGGATACACAATAAGTAATTTTTGTTATACATTATGTAATCTTGTCGGACGTTCTGAATTTTGAATTTGGATCCTTATTATGCAATTAATTGCTGTTACTGAAACAACTGTAGGCTAAACTTACACGTAGCCTGCAATGGCTATCACCTATGGAGAATGACAATTATAAGTTTATTGTTACCGGTACTAAGTTAATGATTAATATACAGCGTTCCGTCCCATAGCCCGCACCCACACGATGTGAAGTGGGTATCACCTATAACGGTGATAAGTTGACATAATGTAATAAAATATATTTGTGTTTAATAATCAAATGACGTCTGGGGCTATTTAGTATGACGCGGTGACAACGCCGACAACGGTGTAAACGAATGGCATAATACCTTTTTACAGATAATTATAATTATTTATTACATGGGAAAATTTTATAAGAAATTTCACAAAAAAATGTTATTTTACTTTTTTCGCTGAGAAAAAAAGTTAAATCAATGCAATCAAGCGGGTTACTTTATTCCCTAGGTAAAGAAAACAAGCACTCATTTTTCTCCCAATTGGGATATACAATAATATACATATAATAATATACACAATATTATACAGATAGTATTTTTTTAGGGGCCAATGAAATGAATGCTCCTAGGAAATAGCTATGAGTAAATTTGTAATTTATTCAACCGACCTTGAGATAGAATGAGAAAACGACAAACTAGATTGTTTAAATCGAGAGCCTCGAGAAGATAATAAAGTAGACAGATGATCCAATATATTAGCGGTTATTGATAAAATTACAAATTCACAGTCCGAGCGCCAATGTCTAAAAAATTAAAAAATAATTATTACAAATTCGCAACTTCATTGTTTATAAAGTATACCACGTTACTGGTTTCCTTTAGCAGTCCAGAATGTGCCACAATAAAGAAGAGGACACACAATAATTAATGTAATTGGTAACAGTTTGGGGGAACCATAGAAGCGGAGAGCCTGAGTTCAGTAGATTACTGCACGACGATTTAGGGGATGGAATGATTGACAGGGGGACTAGATGGAGGCAGTTGGGCTCAAAACAAAGTATCGGATTACCGAACAGAATAGGGGCTTATAGATAACGGAGTAGCGTAGCGGAGATGGGTTGTAGGGCTACAAGGACAATCCCACACGTATAAGGTTTCCGTTCTAGTTCCCACAGATGGGAGCCCCCCCCACCCCACAGATGCGTACCGAGGTTTCTCGCGCCCTGTAACAAGACGAGAATTGATTCCGGCGCCCCTCTCCCTCTCATTTCGAAAAAACGTATACAGTATATTGAGTATAATCAAAAAATTTATAAAATTACGATTTTTTTAAAACTTAAAACATAATTATAATTGCACAAAAACATTAAACGCATCTTGAAACAGTAACAAATATTATTACATTAAAAAGGAAGATAAAAATGGGTGGTATGCTGGCACTGCAATATATATATTGGTTGTTTTAGAGGCAGAAAAATTGCCCGGACCACATCAGAGCTGGCGATAACGATGAGAGGTCGACGAGTTATGATATAGACACCCCCATCTTATATTGTAAGATAAGAAGAAGTATGAAGTGAGTGGTCAGGTGCCTGTAATCCAAGCACCAAGCGAAATATAGATTTGTTAAGCCCCCCCCCCCCCCCTGGTGTTTTTTTTAAATGAGGTTGAAAATGCATAGAAAACCATCGAAAAGAGAATAAATTACAGTAAATTATAACTTTTATTTTTAAATTTTTTTTACACACCATCCAGTAATCAAGCGACCTACGATTGTTTCGGGACCACAATCACAGCCAAAGATATTGATACGCTTCGAGGCAGAGGGTGGCTTACGCACAGCGTTATCGAAGTTGTGCTAAATTCTTTAAGAACATCCCGGGATGATGTGTTGGTGCTGCACCATTTTATAGACCGCTACTCAGCCAGCGGTGGCGGCTACGAATCGGTGAAGCGTTGGACGCGGAACACTAATATCTTCTCGCTTGCTTTGATACTGTTTCCTGTAAACGTGAATGGTAAGCACTGGACTCTAGCTGCCTTTTTTCCAGAACATGGAAACATCGCCTACCTCGACTCACTTGGGAACTCAAATGATCAGGTGGTAAATATAATCAGAGATTGGGCAATGTTAGAAGCTGGAAGGCTCAACATAACACCCCCTCACTTCAAAATCGACCCACCACTGGCCAGGCGACAATACAACTCCTACCAATGTGGTGTTTACCTCTGTCGGTTTGCGAAGATGGTTATCGAGGGTGGATCCCCATTAGACATCAACGATGAGACGATCCAGGTATATAGGGAGTCCCTACTAGATGAACTAGAATCCATCATTAGAATCCCCAACTCCATGCAGCCTGTCGAACCTCGGCAGCCACACTCGCCTCAGAGAATAGCACCAGCGCAGCCTGAAAAAGACGAACCTCAAAGAACCACGCCAATACAGCCTGATGAACCTAATCAGCCACAATCGTCTCAGAGATCCGCACCAACGGAGTCCCGGGCCGAATTCAGAAGGGATCTGTCACAATGCGTGTGCCCCGTCTGCAACAAAAGTGTCCGTATCAACTTAAATGACACATTACGTGTTCATGGTCCCACCGATAATAGGTGCTTAGGCTCTGGTCAATCCAGACCGGATGACCCGCGACTGCCACCTATCCAAGGAGGAACCTCACACAGCCAGCAACCAGCCGAAGCTATTGATGATCCAGTGACATCGCCGAACACCATCACAGACCCCGAGACTCTTGTTAAAATGTTAATTGGCAATCGGGCTAAGCAACTAAAACATGTCCCAAAGGCATCCAGAGCTAATCTCGCCAGCCTCTTATCCGATCTGTTCATGGCCATAGTCGCAGACCCGTCATTGGTTGATAGTTGGTTTAAGCTTCTGATCGCAGGTCACCGCTGTATAACGGCTCCTAAGCGCGGAGGAAGGCGACAACAACTGTCCCTAGCCTCACAAGTGAACAAGAACATCGCCGCATTCCGCACTTGTTCCCCCTTCATCACGCCTCATCCAGAAATGAATACCACATCGGCACGACATCAGAATAATCGGGATGAGATCCGCCTTGCCACTGCAGTCGCGGAGAAGATAGAAGACGGTGATGTCAGAGGTGCTATCAGACTCGCATCATCGACAGACTCTATGGCACCGAACACTCCCGAGATGCTGCAGGCCCTGAAAGCTAAGCACCCTCCTCGCCCAGCAGACAGACGCGACCCCCCTCCCCCAGTGCAGCCAAGTGCAACACCTTGTTCACCACAGGTACTACGCAAACTGATCACCACATTTCCGAGTGGTAGCGCAGGTGGGCAGGATGGTATCCGACCCCAGATCATCAAAGATCTCATAAGGGCCGAAAATGGAGAGTCAGCATCCCGACTTCTTAACTCCATGTGCAAGTTCGTCGACCTTGTTGTTGCCGGTAAGATCCCAGACTGTATCGGACCACTCTTCTTTGGAGCAAACCTCTTCGCATTTGTGAAGAGTGTAGGAATCCGGCCAATTGCTGTTGGTAAGACATGGCGACGACTGTGCTCAAAATACATCGGCTCACTCGTGAAGGAAGAGAGGTCAGCCTCATATGGTTCCACTCAGCTCGGCATCGGGACCAAGAACGGAGCCGAAGCAGCAGCACACGCAACGCGTTCGTATGTCTCAGCAGATAATAACGGTTGCTCGGTTTTACTGAAAGTCGATTTCAGTAATGCCTTTAACACGCTCCGTAGAGACTCTCTCCTAGAGACAATCCATCAGCGCTATCCGATGATTTATAATTATACCCGGGCAGCCTATAGTGATTATAGTTTCCTAATACACGGAGACAAGGTGATCCTCTCCGAAGAAGGTCCGCAACAGGGAGACCCCGAAGGTCCTGCATTGTTTGGAGATGTCACGAACGATCTCAACCACTCGCTGAAATCTAAATTTAACGTCTGGTATCTCGATGATGGAAACTTCGCAGACAAATATGAGATCGTGCTACAGGATCTCCAGACAGTTATCGAGGAAGGACGGAAGTGCGGGTTAACTTTAAACTCTAAGAAATGCGAGTTATTTTTTCTGGGAGAAACACCCGAAGAGGAGCACCATCGCATCCACAAAGAGTTCAACAGCATCTGCGAGGGAATCTTAGTACCCGACCTCGCCAACCTCACGATGCTGGGCGCGCCGATAGGGAAATTCGCAATGGTGAAATGTCTTGAGGCAAAGGTATCTGATCTGGAGACCATGAGTAGCCGGTTATCATCGCTCGATAGTCACCACGCGTTTTTCCTCCTGAAGAATTCCTTCGCCATACCCCGCCTTCTGTACTTCTTGCGCTCCGCCCCATGCTTTGAATTCACGGCGATTCTAGAGCAATACGACCAACTCCAACGATCCTCCCTCCAAGACATCGCCAACTCGCAAATCGACGACAAGGCATGGAAGCAGGCTTCACTTCCTGCCCGATTGGGAGGCCTTGGGATGAGCTCTGCCAAGCAGCTCGCACCGACTGCCTATTTGGCTTCAGCGGCTGCTTGCAGACCTCTCACGAATCTCCTTTTCACTCCAGAAGTTTACTCGGTACGAGATACCCCGGGAGCCCTTCACCCCCAACCCATCGCAAATGACATCACCTCTCGCGGTGCACTAGAACTGTGGCAGTCCTACACCACCACTGACGTCATCGCACCAACCGATTCCAAACAGAGTTCATGGATGGCTCCAATCCATGAGTTCAACCGTGGTTGCCTCCACGAATCCGCTGTCGGTAATGATCTGGCCCGGCTAAATGCTTTAGACGACCCAATCCCTGGCTGTTGGATCGACGCGATCCCAGTATCATCATTAGGCCTGAAACTAACAGATGCCCAGCTCCGTATTTAAATAGCAACCCGCCTGGGATGTAAAGTAACGGAGCCCCACAACTGTTTCCGGTGCGGTAAACCCGTTAAATCTGACGGTCTCCATGGTCTCTCGTGCAGTAAAAGCGCAGGTCGACAAGCACGCCACAGCATGTTGAACGATATCGTAAAGCGATCACTAAACAGCTGCGGCGTGCCATCCCTGCGTGAACCGCCAGGTCTCTGTTTGAGCGATGGGAAGCGGGTAGATGGTGTAACATTAGATCCTTGGAGCCAGGGAAGAACACTTACCTGGGATCACTAGCGTAGCGAGGGTAGGGTCCCAGGGTCCCGGGACCCTACCGTGGAGATTCCAACTCTAACTCTGAGAGCATTTTGCCATCGTCAAGTTCCGTTAAATTAAAAAAATTATAATGACAAGTGCAATAAACCGAATATTAGAAAATATTCGAAGTTGAAGTTGCCGACCCCAGACCAGATACAATCCACATTATCCCAGGCAGGTTGCCAAAGAAAATAAGTAGTAGAAAGGAGACCATTATTATACCCCATCAAAGTGTTGTAGCCAGGCCTCCAGTCACACTACCAATAATTCCCTCAGGCAGTCCCTCTAATTCCCCCCCCCCCCCGCCCCCATGATAAGGCATCATAATATCATACAATGTTCTTAGAAACCCAGCTTATTACTTAGGCCTATATTATATAATCTCTCAACCAGTTTAATAGTCTGTAATGGATCTAGGACACTTCCCCCCCGGACACTTCCCCCCCGGACACTTCCCCCCCGCCCAAGTAGGACACTTCCCCCCCGGACACTTCCCCCCCGGACACTTGCCCCCCGGACACTTCCCCCCCAGTTAAAGTGTTAAAATTAATCTGGGTGCATCAAAGCAATAAACAAAAGTTAAAGATGGTTACAGGACAAGTTGTATCTAGACAAGTTTTTTCAAAATTATAAAAGAAACATTTTTATAGTCAAATTTTGTTTGTTTTTCTTTTAATTCCTTTAATTCTTTTAATTTCTTTTAATTGGGGGCTGCCGCCCCCAAACCCCCGCTTCTTTTGTTGGGGGCTACCGCCCCCAAACCCCCGCTTCTTTTCTTGGGGGCTGCCGCCCCCAAACCCCCGCTTCTTTTCTTGGGGGCTGCCGCCCCCAAACCCCCGCTTCTTTTCTTGGAGGTTATCGCCCCCAGACCCCGGCATTTCCCTGAGTGCCCGTGGTGAAAGACTTAAGACCATTTTGAAATAATTAATTCATGTTTGTATCATCAGATAATAAATTGACTAAGCCTAAAGTAGGAGCTGTATTGAATGTTAACCAATTTAATATATAAATTACTACAATATTATATAATTCAACAAAATCCTATTAAAAATATTGCAAGTAACCAGGAAATTTAATATGTAGTGTGTATAATATCTATATAGTATGTATAGTAGTAATATGTATATCAATATGTAATGCTGAACACAGAATACAGGTCGACGCATGTCGATTTTACCCTGGAGAGGTATAATTTTGATTGCAACAATAATATTCATCCCCATCTGCTACAATTTGAAGAAGACTATTACATAATAATACCTATAATTAAAACAATTAATTATTATAATTCTATAGTTAATAAAAACAGTATATCATTCCGGGGATGGAATTTATAGGTCATCTAATATAATTAATTGTTTAAAGATTAGCAAACAATACGATGTAATTGCATTGATAAAACCCATAAATAAAACTTGGATATAAAATGTAAAATCGGGATGCAAAAGATCACTTTCTGAGCTACGAAAGGAAAATTGGATACAACTTATCTGGATACAAGCGGTCCGTTTACCTTACAAAATGAAAAATACGAATGTGCGAAGTTAAGAACAGTCGGGGGGGAAGTGTCCGCGGGGGGGAAGTGTCTGGGGGGGAAGTGTCCGGGGGGGAAGTGTCCTACTTGAGCGGGGGGGAACTGTCCGGGGGGGAAGTGTCCGGGGGGGAAGTGTCCTAGATCCCCACAACTACTATAAATATGAATTACAATTTGGGGTCTGGGACCCTACCGTAGGAAATTCCTGGCTACGCGGCTGCCTGGGATGCCACAGTAGTCGACCCGCTGGCCCCCAGCCATCTCAGAATAAGCCAAACCATTGGTGGTCGCATAGCCGAGGATCAGGAGAACGTAAAGATTAGGAAGTATCAGGAGTTAATTGATCGGGGCTATCAGTTCGAACCAGTTGCCTTTGAGACATTTGGCCGCCCCGGTCCGAGAACAGCCGCTTTCCTCAAAGAAGTCGGGATGAGGCTCCACGCCAACACGCATGAGCCCCGTTCTCATCGCTTCTTACTACAGCGTATCCTGATAGCTATCCTGATCGGAAACATTGGGAACCAGCGAATCATTAACTGAAGGACTCTACGATATTTTAGAGGTGTAGTGAAGCATCTGAGGCTTATCTCGTTGGATTGTTTGAGGACACGAATCTGTGCACTATCCACGCCAATCGAGTTACCATAATGCCGAACGAAGGATATCCAAACTGGCCCGTAGGATCAGAGGCAAGAGGGCGTAAGGACCCGCAACAGTTTTAGACGTTATGTATCAGAAAACATTTACTTGTATTCGTTATAGAGAACATGGACTCGTATTCATTTATTTAGTTAATTTGATCTCCATTGTATAATTGAATTCTAGAAATACATTGACTGCTATTATCATAATAGCTAGTAAAAATTATGGTAGCTTCGGTAATAAATAATAAAAGCATTAAAAAAAAAAAAAAAAAATTTTTTTTTAATTTAAAATAATTATTTAAAATTTTTTACTATTACTATAAAGTAAAAAAATTTCTGGCACCCCCTAGCGGCTGGCGTGAAAATTAAAAAAGATCGTTAAAAAAGAATACTCCTACATTACTTTCCATTTTTTGGAACCAGCATGTTAATTTACATCATATTTTTCGATCACTTTTTGTATTTTAATTGTCTATTTCTGATAATTGGAATTTTTGTAAAAAAAATCCAAAATTAAAAAAAAAATTTAAAAACCCATGTTTTTATTAATTTTTCATTAAAAATTGGGGAAATATTATGAAATAACATTTTTTTTAATTAAAATTTATTTATATTAATTAAATCGAATCTGTTTTAAAATACTGTGCTAAAATACTTTCATATAAATCAAAAATTGCAAAAAACGGTTAAGATATGACGGAGGAGTATTATTTTTCGGGTGAAATAATTTCATTCTGAGATAAGGAAGTTCAAACCTTCCCGCGCAAAATTACCTGTACGGGATCTGGTTGGTAAATCGCGTCTGGCAGGAAGGAAGCACCACCGAGCTAAAATTACATTTTTGGGGGTTTTCAGGTCGCTGATTTCATTTCAGATGTCAGTTTTAATATTTGGTGGAATGTAGTCTGTCTGTCGGTCGGTTGCCTCGCTGCCTGACTTACATTTTAAATAAAAGACAGATTGGCAGACAGATATTACACGATAACTCGAGTACTAAAAGAGATCTCTCTAAGCGGTTTTCAGATTTGAAATCCCCATTAAATTCTGGTCTGAATGCACTCTCATGGTGAAAATATAAGCATGGTGGACAGCCAATGACTTTCTCGAGACGCCTCTTAAAGGACACTGGCCTTGAAGATACGGATAATCTCGCGAAAGTCATGTGGGATCGGATAAGGGATTGTTGTGGAGGCGCAATTTTATCGAGAATCCGGCATAGCATTCTTAATGCACAGGCACACTGCATTGCAGCATGCCAATTTTGTATTGCATGGTGGCGGCACAAATTATTTTTTGAAGCCAGCATAGCATCTCAATGTGCATCTGCAGTGCAACGTGCCGAGATATAGTTATAGTTTTGAACTCGGGGAATGTTTATGCAGATAGCAGATTACAGATATATCTGTAAAAAACAAAATTATATGTATGGTACTAGGTGTGGCCTATATATTATTTGTTAGTTTAAAGAAGGGTTGTCTAAAATTGGTCGAAAATCGATAATCGTACGAAAATAATGTCGATAATAATCGATCGAATTTTTTTCATTCGCGATGATTGTCGACTAATTTTTGACTCTATAGAATATAACAAAAAAAATTGCAAATGCAGTTTTTGAATAATTTTCACTTTTCTGTAATTTTGAAATGATAAAATTTTGAAATAAAACTACTGGTACAATGTTCTAATACTCCTGCATTGGTACTCACTCAAACCATTCATTATTTAACTTAATGCAATAAACCACTCTTAACAGCACATAAACCACTCTCGCAAACACTATAAAGTGCAACTTTACACATAAAGTAATAATTTTTTGAAATATTAAACTTTTATTATCTTTCTTCTTTTTACAATAAAACTAATATAGTAACCAGTAAATTATTGAAAAAATATTATTATATTTTACATTGGTAATAATCTAAAATCATCGATAAACGATCGAAAATTTCAGAAAATCAGACGAAATGTTTTGTAAATTTCGATGGGCAACGCCTCGGACTTTAAAGACCCCAAAACAATACTTTTTGTGAACAAGAAACTAGCTATACTATTTGCTAGGCCTATGTAAGAATATAAAGTTGTGCTTATGGATGCGATCAGTACCTCTCATTCCCATTCGGGGCGAGCCAGTTACAATCTCGTACCTGTGGCAGTGGGGCACCTATCTAGTGATACGGGGCGGGGAACCGTTGGCCTCGCACAGCCGGGGCAGTGGGGCACCAACCGAGTGATACGGGGCGGGGACCCATTGGCCTCGCACAGCCGGGGCAGTGGGGCACACCGAGTGATACAGGGACCCGTTCGCCTCTCACAGCCGGGGCAGTGGGGCACCTACAGAGTGCTACGGGGACCCGTTGGCCTCTCACAGCCTTACAGGGCAGTGGGGCACCAACCGAGTGATACGGGGACCCGTTGGCCTCTCACAGCCTTACAGGGCAGTGGGGCACCTACCGAGTGATACGGGGACCCATTCGCCTCTCACAGCCTTACAGGGCAGTGGGGCACCTACCGAGTGATACGGGGACCCGTTGGCCTCTCACAGCCTTACAGGGCAGTGGGGCACCAACCGAGTGATACGGGGACCCGTTGGCCTCTCACAGCCTTACAGGGCAGTGGGGCACCAACCGAGTGATACGGGGACCCGTTGGCCTCTCACAGCCTTACAGGGCAGTGGGGCACCAACCGAGTGATAAGGGGACCCGTTGGCCTCTCACAGCCTTACATGGCAGTGGGGCACCGACCGAGTGATACGGGGACCCGTTGGCCTCTCACAGCCTTACAGGGCAGTGGGGCACCAACCGAGTGATAAGGGGACCCGTTGGCCTCTCACAGCCTTACAGGGCAGTGGGGCACCGACCGAGTGATACGGGGACCCGTTGGCCTCTCACAGCCTTACAGGGCAGTGGGGCACCGACCGAGTGATACGGGGACCCGTTGGCCTCTCACAGCCTTACAGGGCAGTGGGCCACCTACCGAGTGATACGGGGACCCGTTGGCCTCTCACAGCCTTACAGGGCAGTGGGGCACCAACCGAGTGATAAGGGGACCCGTTGGCCTCTCACAGCCTTACAGGGCAGTGGGGCACCAACCGAGTGATACGGGGACCCGTTGGCCTCTCACAGCCTTACAGGGCAGTGGGGCACCAACCGAGTGATAAGGGGACCCGTTGGCCTCTCACAGCCTTACAGGGCAGTGGGGCACCAACCGAGTGATACGGGGACCCGTTGGCCTCTCACAGCCTTACAGGGCAGTGGGGCACCAACCGAGTGATAAGGGGACCCGTTGACCTCTCACAGCCTTACAGGGCAGTGGGGCACCTACCGAGTGATACGGGGACCCGTTGGCCTCTCACAGCCTTACAGGGCAGTGGGGCACCTACCGAGTGATATGGGGACCCGTTGGCCTCGCACAGCCGGGGCAGTGGGGCACCTACCGAGTGATACGGGGACCCGTTGGCCTCTCACAGCCTTACAGGGCAGTGGGGCACCTACCGAGTGATATGGGGACCCGTTGGCCTCTCACAGCCTTACAGGGCAGTGGGGCACCTACCGAGTGCTACAGGGAACCGATGGCCTCTCACAGCCTTACAGGGCAGTGGGGCACCAACCGAGTGATACGGGGAACCGATGGCCGCTCACAGCCTTACAGGGCAGTGGGGCACCAATCGAGTGATACGGGGACCCGTTGGCCTCTCACAGCCTTACAGGGCAGTGGGACACCTACCGAGTGATACGGGGAACCGTTGGCCTCTCACAGCCTTACAGGTAACTTCTATGAGGTCTTCGGGTGAAACTTTCCACAACTTTTCCGCTTAATTACGAAAAGGGTGATTTTTATAAAATAAAAAAAGAATGAGAGAAGAAGCCCCCCCCCCGGGTTCACTTTCGAATCAAAATTTTTTCCCAAAACAGCATTTTGTAGTTAATTTAGATTTGCTGATTCTAAATATAAATGTTTGGGTTTGGTTGGACCTGCAGAACTAACTTTAACCCAAAAACAAACAAATTCCCATTGAAAGGTGGCTTAAAGACAGAGTACTTAATTATTTATAAATAAATTAATTATGACAACCTAAAACCGAAGTACAGTTGGTGTGAACGTGGGATCGGGATGTGGTTAAATAAATTCGTTACTTATTTAATTTGTACAGTTTTGGAAATATTTTACCATAAAAGATACAGATAAGCATCGTTTAGTCATATAACGCCGAGGTACCAATCCAATAATCGTTTGTACGGAGTTCTTATAACTACAGTAATTGTTTAGGTGGAAAATATAATTTTACCGTTACCATGCAGGCATGGAAAACAAGGTAGGGAATAATTTTTCTGTTTCCAAATTCAGTTATATAGTACTATAAAGTTGAGTAAGAAATTGCCCCAATCCAAGTACAAGAAATGCCAATAATGCCCCACTAATTGTTGGTAATGCGTCCTTAGGTCCTTTGAGCGTTAGGTCGTATTTACAGACCTGCTCATCTCACTAACGACACCAAGATAATATACCAGAAGACCTTAGAGACCAAAGGACTTAATGACACGAAATCCTGCTGTTGAGGCCTGCACTGCACTGTTGCCCTCTAGGCTGTATACTGACTGCACTAGTTCCTTAGGCAACCCAAATCCTAAAACTATTTACCGGTAACGGTACTGCATACTACGGTATATTATTAGGCCTAACGTAAAGATTCGTCTCCGTTCTGCTGCGTTGAGTTAGAGAGAAGTCAGAAAGTTGCGTTTTCATAATTCGTTTACCAGCAGGGGAGACTCCCCACTCCAGCAGACAGGCGCAGCTTAAAATAATAATTTGGAAGCAACTTAATTAGCTTAAACATTCACACTGGAGTCCTCAACGTTCCGCAAATCAGTCACAGCTATTCTGAAATCTTGGCCAGTTTTACAATTAGCTGTAGACAATGGATTTGGTGGAGATTACGTGCAGGATAAGATAGAATGGTTACCTGGTGCGGTAGATGAATGGTTTAAGGAGAACCGCGATTTGGATGCTCTGGAAGTTGAGGATTTCTTATCTGATATTTTAAATCAAGAATTTGACACGATTATTGAAGATGGTAGTTTGAAAATAGTGGCCGAAGAAATATTGAGATGTCACAAATCCAATTGTTGTTATAACAGTCCAACTCATACAGCGATACCACTGCTAGTTGGAACACAACCACGGGATTGCGCTGTTATAACCGACCCTACCATCCCTTCATCAACAAACTCTACGGGATCAAGGGACCTTGGTGATCCACGTAACGCAGGATTGTTAGACGAATCCAGTAAAGATATGGACTGGGAAGATTCTGGTAATGTAGACGATAACGGAGACAACAGAGACGATAGACAGTCCGACGAAGGGGATTGGGAAGTAGTTAGGAACTCCAGAAAACGAAAAACTTAAATTTAAATTATAAGTTCATGTTGGCAATATTACATAAAACCTATCATGATAATTTTATTATATTATTATCTAATTGAGTACCGGTACCGGATTTCCATCTCGTATCGGTTGCCGGTATTCCCCGCACACTGCGAGGCAATGACCGACCGCTACGATTTAATAAAGTTTTATGCATTGCCATGGCAGCATGGTGACGAACGCAATCGTTCCAGCTCGGATAAGGAGCATATCTCATTATAACTTAATTAATCACTACATTGTGGGGCGAGCTACGAAGTAAGATAGGCCTAGCCTTTAGCATATGGGCACCATTTACTAGTTGTCTGTCGTCGTCGTAAATTTTTGATCACTAATAATTGGTGATTCCTAGATGAAATTAAACTAAACTTAGTACGTATGAAGTTTAGAAAGATTCTGATAAAATCAGTCGGTACCGGTACTATCAGACTTTTGATAAAAACCGAAATAAGTCAGTCAATCATTGATAAATTTCTGGGTGTTGAACGACCGGGAAATCCTGGAAACCCTTGAAAAAGCAGGGAAAAACTTAAATCCGGGAATAACCGGGAAACAACCTAGAAAAAAACGGGATTATTTTCGGAATTTGGAACAAATTGAAGATTTCCCGGTAAAAACTGAAAATCTTTTTAAATATATGCTCCACAGTTGTTTTAGAAAATTAACCCTCGCAAAAACAGGCTGGTAATAACATAAATAATGTATGTCATTGTTCATAAAATAGCACATTATAGCCTTACGGCACGAGTGATTTTGTTTCCCGAGCGACAGCTTTTAGTGTAAAAGCTTTTATTTTTAAATTGTTACTTTTTCGCTCGAATTTAGGCCAAAATCGGGAGAAAAAGTAGCACTTTTTTGGTTTTTCCCTAGGGGAAAAAAGTAACCCATAGGATTGCATTGATTTTACTTTTTTTCCCGACGAAAAAGTAAAATAAAATATTTTTGGTCGAATTTCATAAATTTAATTAAATATCATGTTGAAAGAGCATTGACATAGAAAAGGTTTGTACGTAATTTGAGCAAAATCCATTCACACACTCAAAAGTTATTGCAACTTTATTGTCTGCAAGGCATACTCCAACACGGAACTCAATATCCAATATTGGTTTATGTAGTTAAGTGTCTCTTTAGTTACATAATAAATATTCGAGAACACTAAATTATTTAACATTGAGTAAGGCAGCATCAGGAGTTGATGAGTGCAGTAATATGAATGGCAGTAACTATGGAAGCAATATAGTAAATTCAATTTATTTAAATTTAAATTCAATTTATTTATTCAATTTATTTTGTTCCCAATATATCGCTGTACGTTTTATTAAGGGGGGGCGGGGCCCCCAGTTTTTCATCATATTTTTTTTAATGTGTTTTCCGATGTGAAATTTTATGGTGATTCCGAATCTTAAATCAGTTTTTCGATAAGGTATTTTGTTCTTGAGTTATGGCAACTTTTGTAATTTTCACCCAAAATTTCAAATTTTTTAATTTTGGTGCAGCACCACATTTGACACGAAAAAAGACCATCAAACACCCATAAATGTGCAAATATTTTGCCATTTTCGGAATCAGCGCCGAAAATTAGCCTATAGGTAATGGTATCAAAACCACAAAAGTAGATTATATTTGAAAAATTTGAAAATTTTTTCACTTTTGGTGCATGTTTGGTCAGTTGTTATCAGGATGAAATTAAAATGTCATTTTACTCGCATTGGCTTTTTTGGGACACTTTCTGTATCTACTTTTTAACTACTCAACGGATTTTCGTTCTGTTTGCAGAATTATGTAGAGGAATATTCCCCGCAAAAATTGTATAGACGGAATTTTGAAATTTTGTTTAAAAAAAAGTTATAGCATTTTTCGTTTTTAATAATAATAAATAAAATTAAAAAAAAAAAAGAAAAAAAAAATACCGTTTAAAAATACGTTTAAAAAATACCGAAAAATCCAAAATTTAGCGATTATTTACACAAAAAATGCCATAACTTTTTTTGAAAAATTTTTTTTTAATTCTGTCTATACAATTTTTGCGAGGAATATTCCTCTACATAATTCTGCAAACAGAACGAAAATCCGTTGAGTAGTTAAAAAGTAGATCAAAATATTTTCACATTTACGGATGTTTCATGGTCTTTTTTGGTGTCAAATGTGGTGCTGCACCAAAATTAAAAAATTTCAATTTTTGTGTGAAAATTACAAAAGTTGCCATAACTTGAACTTATCGAAAAACTGATTTCAGATTCGGAATCACCATAAAATTTTACATCGGAAAACACATAAAAAAATATGATGAAAAAAAAAAGACTGGGGGTGAGGTGAACCCCCCCCCCCCCCCCCCCCCCCCCTTAAAGAATTTAGCAACAAAAAAGTACCAATTTAAGAATAAAATTACGTATTTACATGTGAAAAAAAACGTAGAACATTTTTTTCCAATATTCTCTCGACCCATTATTAACCTCGCTGGCGATCGGTAAATAAAATGCCTCGAGAATAGTGAAAAAAGTTCTACTTTTTTTCCCATGTAATAAATAATTATAATGTGCTAATTATGAACAATGGCGAATCTAATTTTATTTATTTGTGGGGAATTATTTGTAGTTATGCACTCAAACTTTCTAGAACAACCTAGTAAAGACGCGTTGACATACTGGATTTACTGGAAATACATAGTAAAATGTATGGCGTAGCGACATACTGAGAAATAATGTCGCACTGCGATGTGAAGTTGGAAAATATGTCACCCTGGCGATTTGGTAGTGCGAAATTAATAAATGCCATCCAAATAAATAAAATAATATAATAGTGCTACTGCCTAAGTCAGTAAGTGTAAGAACAATAATTAATATATTATGCAAAAAAAGTAGACTTTTTTCCTAATTTTTGTCGAGCGATATTATTTGGCGAACGTAGCAGACAAATAAGAAAGCAAGACAAAAAATGTTACTCTTCTCACTTTAATCTGGGCCCATTTCAGCATAAATATCGTCCATCGAAGCTTCTTCCATAGTGAAATACAGGTTATACACCTTGGTTGTACACCCATATTATAGTTAGATTTTTTTTCAAATGAAAAAGGCTTTTATCATGAGGTTTTTTTTTCTAGAAAAAATATTTGACCTTCTGACAGTAGGATGGAATTTGTTTTCCAAAAAGAAAAATAAAAAATGTCTTCTAGAACAAAAAAGTGTTCTAGAACAAAAATATTTATCAAAATTGATAGCTAACACGTGTTCTATAACATTTATATAAAATTAGAAAAAAATATCTAGCATAAAAAATAATGAATTTGACAAAAAAGTGACTTACAACAAATAAAAAATAAGGAACAAGAAATATGTGTATCACTGTTTGTTAATTTTTCTTAAATAGTAGCTGAAACGTTATAAAGAACATTTATAAAAAAAAATAAAGCAATTGGGGAGATGGAAGGGGGTGTCTGCGGAAGTGTTATTACTTTATTTTAATCCGTACCGGTACTGTCTTATGATATCAATGTGGTAAATTTCATTTTCATAAATTCGAGTGATAAATCTTGAAGCAGTGCTTCTTGCTAATATTTTTAATGGTCAGACTTTCTCATTTTTCACTCATTTCTCATTTTTGTAAAGCGATGTTCACAGATACACATTGCGGTGACTATACAGTTTTGTTTTCCGTCGCATTTTGAACGCACACGGACTACTGACAGCGCTGCCAATCTCATCGCGTTCTACTGATCTACAGTAACAGTATATGAATGACCAGTATAGCGATTTCTCAGCGCCCTCGCCGCGCCGTTGTTACTGCGATGTGACAACATTGTAACCACGAAGTGTATCGTATGTGAAGCGGTCTTTATTCACTCAAAGTGCTTTGTTAATAATGTACGACCTGATGAACCTATGGGATCATCACCTATCGTCCTGATGGGACTATGATGATGGTGTAAATTACAATTACTGTTCAATTATCATTTACAAGACCTGATTACATCTTCATTTTGAACTACTTAAACCGGGAAAACTTAGATTGAAAAAAAAAACTTAGATTGAAAAAAAAAACTTAGATTGAAAAAAAAACTTAGATTGAAAAAAAATTGTCTCGAAATCGTTCGACACCAAACTTTGTAAACAAGCATGTGGTACCCTATGTCAAAGGTTTCTAAATTGTACACACATACAGACTTCAATAGTTCCTCTGTCTGCCACTAGGGAGCGAATTGAGAGAAACGTAGAAGTAGCTGTACGTACGTGTAAGTATAGAACCAACCAGCAGATTCATCTGAAATTTGGTAAAAGTGTCCTATGAGTATGAGCATTGCTTAAATATAACAAGTCGACAAGCTAACGAAGTAGTAGAGCAAACTGAAACGAAGTACTCGGGATAAGCTTTCTCGGGTTAACCGTTCTCGGGTTAGCCGCGTCTCGTGCTGCGCGAAGGCCCTACTAAAGTGTTTAAAGTGTGTCTTTATACTACAGCGTCCTGATCTGAGTGGTTTGTTACCAACACGAACGAATGCAGCGAGTGAGTGCAAATAAAGATACGATGATCAGAACACAAAGTACTTCCAACAAGTACCGGTATGGGCGGTATGCTTCACAGTTTGTAGACTTATTGTTTTATTTCAACATTAAGTAACATTAAGATTTTCATGAACAGAGATTCGAATTAACAACGACTTATCCATTCACAATCATAATTAAAACATACATTTATATATGAAAGAAAATAAGTCTTATTGTAAATATTAAATTACTATAAATTTCACTAGCTCATAATTCCTAATACTTTGTTTTTTATCCATTATTATTATAATTAAGACAGTTTAACATTTGATTCAAATAAAATATACTGTGTAGAAAGACTCAGTCCCACATAAAATGTTGGTAGGGGGAGATTAATTACTACTTTGTAGGACTACAACAATTATACGGTAGATACATTACACACACATCACCATTGTGAAGATCCAAAATATGAGAATGGAGAGCATGGGCTTTTAGAATACTGATTCAGTCAGTGAATATATCAGTCCTGGACCACCAAGTTAATAAATAACAATAATTAATTAATTTAACTCACCTTTATATTAAGTCCTATCCTCTTATATACGATTCACGGACGATTGATTTAGTGGAGAAATTAAAAATCAATAATAGAACCAGCAATACTAGTCTGTTATACAATGGGAGCCAACATGATGATAACCAAATACCTAAGTAAAATATGAAGGAACACAGAGTTATGGAAAATAAAGTTATACAGTATTGCGTGTCAGTAACAACCCTTGACAACATTATGGCGGGGGTGATTCACGAGTGATACAATAAAGCTGCATTCTGCATTCATTTACATAACACGTAATCGACATTTTTTGCTACATTATGACGTAATTGCTACGGGCACGTTATGTTGTATATCATATCATCCATCAAATGAAAGAACAAAATCAATCAACTTAAGTCGTTTTCCAATACAACGCAACACAATAATCAGCTATATAATAACATGTTACAATATTAGGCAGGTTAGTAAAGAAACAGGTTATATAGACATCTGGATAGGACCGAAACAGAGTAAACATATATAGTTAACACACTAACGGGTGTGGGGCGAGCCACGAAGTCCAGGTGAGCCTTAGCATAGCAGTACAATTAGTGAGCCGTCCATCGTGGTTGTCCTCGGAAAGTTTTGAACACTAATAAGTCGGTCAATCATGGATGAAATGGAACCAAACTTGGTACACATGTAGTCTATCAAAATTCTACAGAGAAACAGACTTCTTTAGTTCATATGTCTGCCGCTAGAGGGCGAATTTACATAAACGCAGAAGCAGCTGTACTTATAGAACCAAAAATCAAATTTATCTGAAATGTATTAGGAGTGATCTACGAGCATTACGTAAGTAGAAATTCTACACAAAGACACTTTTATAGTTCCTCTGGCTGCCGCTAGGGGACGAATTGACAGAAACATATAAGTAGCTGTAATAGAACCAATCAGATTCATCTGAAAATTCGAGTAGTGACCTATGATCATTGCTTAGATAGAACTGGTTGAGACAAGCCAACGAAGTAGTAGACCAAATTTTGAGTACTCGGATTACAGCTTTCTCGGACTAATCTTTTTCGGGTTAGATGAGTCTCGTGCTGTGCGAAGGCCCACGAACGTGTTACAAGATACATATCGTTCTCATTTAACTCAATTTAAGTTACTCTTTATCTCTAAAGGATAACTTTTCTTCACTATTCTCGAGGCATTTTATTTACCGAACGACAGCGAGGTTAATAAAGGGGTCATGGAATATTTATTACGAAACTAAAGAGCCGCTTAACTACAATTAAAGCAATATTGGATATTGAGTTCCGTTTTGGAGTTCACCTTGCAGACACTAATGTTGTAATAACTTTTGAGCGTGCGAATGGATTTTTCTCAAAATACTGCAAACATTTTCTACGTCGATGCTCTTTCAACACGTGTAATAAAATTTAAGAAATTCCACCAAAAATATTTTATTTTACGTTTTTTGACGGGAAAAAAGTAAAATCAATGCAACCCTATGGGTTACTTTTTCCCGATTGTGGGGTAGGCCTATATTCAAGCGAAAAAGTAACAATTTAAGAATAAAACTATATTTTGACATAGAGAGATGCGTCCTCCCTGTATTGTTTGAGTTATATAACACCAAAATAGCTATTCTACGTAAGGGGTTACATACAACCTAGTATAATTTTTTTAGGCGAAAAATAAAATTTATCCGTTATAATGGAAAAGGGGTCGATGACCCACACTTTAATAAAATATAAAGTATACTTTTACTTCATATCGTCTACAAATATATTGAAATCAGAATTTCACAACGGCCAAATGTTATGATCTATGATGCTAATGTGGTTCCGTCTCTATTTTATCTATTCTATTATTCCATATTCTTCTTTCTTACCTTTAATTTAGGATAATTTATCGCGCCTTCTGTTTCACAGACAATATGTTATCCTGGTCACTGAATGTAACGAGCTAACATTGACTGATTGACGGCCTCTTCGGAACTATCGCATCACACCGCAATAATACTTCAACTTTTAGAATAGCTTAGCATAGATGTGCGACAAAGAGAAGTTTCCAATGTATCGGTGTGAAATGTGAATTAAATGTCCCGTGGCCATTAACAATTGAGCAAAATGTACAAATTTAAATAAATACATAACATAATTTCTTCAACGTGTTCTCGTACTGCATACAATTTGTAACAGAGTTTGTTCTCTCGATTTCTTAGTGCGAGAGTCAGAATTTATATTTTTGCTTTAAACCTTTAGCGAAAAGCCTTTGGAAAATGTGACATTGCAGGATTGCACCAAGACGCACCGCAGTTGTCGTTGAAAGGATTCCAAATCTGAGTTTCTTTGTGAAATAGCGGAGAAATGGACGTTCAACAGTTGCACGATGTTATGTCCAATGCCACTGGCAACTGGAGGCAATTTCAGCATTTATAATAATTAATAAAAACACCATATTCCTGTATTCTAAAACATCATTTCCAATGTCGACGGAGCCACCTGTTTCTAATTCTTGTCGCTAAAGATAGTAGTCTAGTTCTAGTACACTGTCAGACTGTAGTAGTCTATATTTTACACTCTGAAGTGTCAAAGATAGAGATGAAGTCTAAATACTGAAATATAGTCTAGTAGTCTATCTTTTACACTCTGAAGATAATATAGAGCGGTGCGATGTTGTAGTTTCGGTACAGTGATAGACTACTTAACTGCTTGGTACTTACTACTTACTTGCCGGTGCCGCAGGCAGAAAGAACAAAACTCTACCTCCAGGTACTGACTGACTGAGGTAAAGTCTACTAACTTACTCTATACTCTATGCTATGTTAGACTGTCAATAGAGTTGCGCTACTGTGCTTGGAAACTGTAACGGAAATGCTGGCTAGAACTAAGATATGACTAACTAACAGCCACCAATCCCCAATTACTACAGAACCAAACTGCCATAGGCCTAGGCAGCTAGACCCCTATAGGCCTAGCCTACTGATGCAGAACATTACAGCTACAAAGCTGCCGCCTTGGCCTTCAAATTGCAAACACGCCGTACTGCAGTAGTAAAAATCACAAAATGTCAGTCTAGGTTGTAATTGCTGAATTGCGGTATCATGCAATCATGACAAATGTCAGCATGGCCTACAGCGCTACAGGCACCATACGCTTACAGCGCTACAGGCAGACATGTACACATACAGATATACAGTACTACTGTGTTGGCTTCTTCTACATACAACACAGCGACTGCTAACTGCAGGACTGACCGACTGACAAGTATCCTATGCCAGTATGGCACTGTCAGACAGCTGGACTGTAAGTTGTAGTGTACTCTGTCAGTCTGTACGGCGTAGGCCTACAGGCAGACAGGAGTGTAGTAGTTATGATTACTGGTCAGCTGGTTGTCAGGTTGTGCTACCGCAACACGTAACTAGGCAAAGCCAGACAGCTGACATCAAACTACTGACTGACTGATATTCAATTAAATTTCCCTCCAAACTACTATACCCCAGGGCCCAGGCCCGGGAGCATAATTTCCAATTGGGGTGTCGTTTCAGCATTCAGCCTATGGTGTATGGAAGTATCTCTAGGCTTCTAATTATTGGCAGTGATTTTTTATGTCCTTTTATTTGACTTTTTTTGTCCTCCTTTTTTTACGAATTGTGCATAATGACTTTTGTTGTCCTTTTAATGACTTTTATTGTCCTTTTAATGACTTTTTATGTATGTATTTCTTCAAACTGTCAGACTGCTGATTTCTGGACTGTCAGACAGTTGATTTAAATTATGCCTATGCCAAAACATTCAACATTTGTTGATTTCTGGTCTGTCGGACAGTTGGTTTCACTATGCCTGTGCCAAAACATTCCATGATTCCATGATTTATAGACTATGAGATAGAATTCCATATGCGCCTGTGGTAAAAGACTCTAAATTTAATAGTTTGTGGTTGTTGTCGATAATCGATTACCACATGACGTAGCCAAACACTCATTTTATAGCCAAAAACAATTACAAATTGATGGAAAGGAGCAGGTTAAGGCCGGATTTTCTAACCAAAACAATAAACAGTCACTTTACCAAATCAGGGAAAGGAGCAGGTTACAGAGGCGGGATTTTCTAACCAAAAAATAAACGATCATTTAACTAATTGAGGGAAATGAGCAGGTTACAGAGACGGGATTTTCTAACCAAAACAATAAACGATAACATTACCAATTGAGAGAAAGGGAGCAGGTTACAGATGCGGGATTTTCTAACCAAAACAATAAACAGTCACTTTACCAAATCAAGAAAAGGAGCAGGTTACAGAGACAGGATTTTCTAACCAAAACAATAAACGATAACATTACCAATTGAGAGAAAGGAGCAGGTTACAGAGGCGGGATTTCCTAACCAAAACAATAAACGATCACTTAATTAATTGAGGGAAAGGGGCTGCTTACAGAGGCGGGATTTTCTAACCAAAACAATAAACAGTCACTTTACAAAATGAAGGAAAGGAGCAGGTTACAGAGGCGGGCCTTTCTAACCAAAACAATAAACGGTCACTTTACCAAAGGCAAAGGAGCAGGTTACAGATGAGGCGGGATTTTCTAACCCAAATAACCGGTCAGCCTGTAGGCCTACCAGTACCGTATTTAAATGGTAGGCTACACAGTAGGCCTACAGCAGTACCGGTGCCGGTACTAAAATACAGAAATGCCTGCTTTATACCTACATCTGTACATACAATATGCAGCAAAATTGTGCTATACAGTATATACTAATACCGGTACTGATAGCCTGAGAGAACAGCAGTAGAGAAACCGTTAGCATGGAACCTAACATTAGATTTTTGGAGGACATAAAAAATAAAAAAAAAAGGACAAAAAAAGGATTTAAACGGACAATAAAAATTATTGCGCTAATTATTGTCTGCTCCTTAAATAAGCTAACCTCATTGGCTAACACTATCACATATCCAAAAGGTGTGTCGGTTCGGCCTAATTGCCAGAAGGGATGTCGGTTGGGGAATAGCACTATGGTGGCCGACTGCTGCCACATAAACCATCAATGTCTAATAAAAATAATCGGTTAAAAAATCAATAAAAAAATTCAATAAAAAAAATTTCAATAAAAAATTTCAATAAAAAATTCAATAAAAAAAATTTCAATAAAAAAAATTAAAAAAAAATTCAATAAAAAAAAATTCAATAAAAAAATTCAATAAAAAAAATTCCAATAAAAAAAATTACAAAAAAATTCAATAAAAAAATTCAATAAAAAAAATTCAATAAAAAAATATGTTAAATTTTTTTCTTAAACCCACCGTGGCCTACAGCTGCCAGGTATTCATTTAATACTAACCACTGCAGTTTATTTTTTTTTTTTTTTTTTTTTTTTTTTTTTTTTTTTATTATTACTAGCACACTGCTATGTTAATACTTTTATTCACAAAATCATAAAAACCTTCAGAAATACAAACACAATTATAGGCACTATAACAAACAATTAAAAACAGTAATTAGAGAAACGCGGGAAATTTAAAAAACAATTGTACAACCACCACCAGCTGTATTTGACGGCTGCCTAGCAACCAGATTGCTATTTCAAACAGTATGTACTGCTGTACTGTGTACTGCACTGCCTACCACTGCACTGCCATTCAGCCTGTTGGGTCCGAGTTTGCATTCGCCAGGAGAATGGACGCCTCCGCGATATTGCAGCGGACTGGGCGGCGAGAAGCTGATCTACAGCCACGCAAACAGAGCAGCGACGACCTCAGCAACGCGAAACTCAGTCGCCGGCGAACCCAGGTGATACTGTCGGAGTACCGGACCTCCCTTTTGTCTGCGATCTTGTGGGCCAGGCGAGTAACAAACTGCGTGGCGGCTTTGGACATCCCGCCGAAAGCCGTGAAGATGAGGGGAGTGAAGTTGCCGTGTTCAACCTCCCTCACCCGCTCCTCGTACTTCCGGATCTTTCGGTCCTCGTGATGGCGATGGGCGGCATCCAAAGACATGGCGGCGTTCGTAGCGGCCAGCGGGTTAAATACTGAAACGTCGATGAAGGTCCTCTGGAAGCGGTTGCCCCAGAAGCCACTCACCGAAACGTCCAGCCGCGCCTGCTGGTCAGTCGAGCTGGTCACTGCAGTTTATACTGTATAGGTGGCAGTACTCGGCCACAGCGAAATAGAAAAAAAAATTGCAAAGTAAAATTGAATTCACACGTGGCCGACTGCTGCCAAATACTTTCAAACACATGGAAACATGGCCTACAGCTGCCAAAATGTGTATTTCCTGCAGTATCATTAACTAACATACTGTTTTGCTGTACCGGTAGGCTTCCAGTATCCTGTAGTTCGAGATTAGTTTCAGTATTCCGGTACTGAAATTCAAGCTACGAGCCTACATCAGTAGGCCTACATACAAATCTTGTAGGTACAATGCGGCAGCAGTGATCAGGCCCGGGACGGTAGGTAATTTAAGGGTTTCTGCTAATAATATGGCATGGAATAGTGATTATGGTTTAAAATCATTTCTCAGTGAAGCTGTTGCGCAAAATTGGTCTAGAAAAGAGTTGCTGCCTGCAGCAAAATCTAAATTTGGTCAGTATCCTTGGTCAATGAGAAGTTTGGATCAGCGTCTGAAGTTTTTTGAAATCAGTTACATCAATTATAATGTTGATATTCAAACTATTCGCAAGGCTTTAAAGAAGGAGATGGAGGGTCCTGGAAAACATTTAGGATATAGAGCCATGAATTTGAAGCTTCGCACTGTTTACAATATATGTGTTCCTCGTGATATTGTATATGAAATAATGAGAGAAGAGTACCCGGATGTGCTGGAAAAACGACGACTAGAAAACCGTAAACGAAGCTTCAAATTCATGGCTCTATATCCTAAATGTTTTCCAGGACCCTCCATCTCCTTCTTTAAAGCCTTGCGAATAGTTTGAATATCAACATTATAATTGATGTAACTGATTTCAAAAAACTTCAGACGCCGATCCAAACTTCTCATTGACCAAGGATACTGACCAAATTTAGATTTTGCTGCAGGCAGCAACTCTTTTCTAGACCAATTTTGCGCAACAGCTTCACTGAGAAATGATTTTAAACCATAATCACTATTCCATGCCATTATTAGCAGAAACCCTTAAATTACCTACCGTCCCGGGCCTGATCACTGCTGCCCAAGGCCTACTGTACTAAAGGCCGTGCAACCGTGCAGCAGTGAAGATCCACTGGAGGCTGAACACGTTTACTCCAATTTTAACATACATTGTGCCTGTACAGACCAGAACCATCAATAATTGTGAAAAATCGACTAGGGGTATGGTTATACTACAGTTTAGATTATCATTTATAGTTAGATTATAGTTAAAATCCAATTTAATCCGAACACAAACAACAAATCTACCACCAAGTTGGACAGAAACTAGAATTTGGTGTTTGGTGAAAATTCAATTTATCCAGAAAAGGAAGGAAGGTGCCTTGCGATGTCATAATCGTACTGTAGATCCGTTGATCTTTTTAGATAAAGAAAATCAAAAGATCCTTTACCTAAAGATCAACTGATTTACATTGCGATTAGTCTCAATTTATTGCAAATAGTACGTTCTGCACAGTTATCTAAGAGAAAGGAATGAAAAGGTGACACGAAGTATGTTATCTTCATATATCTTCAATAATTTGGTTATTTTCAAGTACAACTTTACATGTCGAATATAGCACAAATCCACAAATATAAGTATTACATTATATAGCGGTAGCACAAATTAAATAGCAATAGTAGTACATTGTAGTTATTATTTATAACTACTGTATATAAAGTTATAGTTAAGTTATTTGTAATTATAATCAATTATATATAATAGTAAACGTTTCTAATAGGAATCCGATAATTTTATTTTCTTTTGAGCACTCTCTTTCGAAGAACGGGGTGTTTTTAATA
>JAUCBJ010001397.1:0-29305 GCA_032718475.1 Nemertoderma westbladi | reverse complement strand
TTTAAAACTTTATTAATCTTATTATTAGATATTATTAGAAAGCTGGTCTTTTAAGGATTATTTAGTAGTAAAAATGTTTGAGTTTCGTCGAGAAATGACTTGAGATAATGTGCTTTCTAAAAGTATTCTAGTTATAAATTGAACAGCATTTCAGAACATATTGTTTGCTGTATGTAAGTGCCAACTTTTATAGCTTGGAGTTGGAGATAATGAATATAAATTGGAGTCTGGCCCCTCAAACTATACATAATAACGTATCCTGAACTAGTATCAGCCACCATGGCCATCAATAAAAAAAATGCAAATAAATAAACACCAACGTCACCATCAACACCAGGATATGTATATTAAGGTTAATTTCTTTATGGTGTTTAATATTTAGTTACCCATATCTGTAAGTATGACGCCATTCTCTTTCCTATATAGTGTATCAATGCTAATCTCATAACCTTAAGTTGTGGATACATTATTAAATAGTATGTTGTTTACTTGGAAACCTATTAATGTATTGTACTGTGTATTTTCACTGTAATAATATGTAAGTTTTTCATGAAAATGTTATATTATTATAATTTTGTTATTGTATAGATTTCATTTCGTTATGTTTGGCGAGAAACAAAACAAGGGGTAATAAGGCGCTATAACTTGGAAATACACACTAAGAAAGTGAGAAGTGAGTTATCATTTATTAGTGGTAATTAGTTATTAGTGGTTATTAGTTATCAGTTGTTAGTGGTATGATGGTATACCTTCCTGGAATAAGATTGCGTATATGGAGTGTTGGGGAAGTTAGTAGTCAAAAACAAGTTATTGTAAACTAACTAACGACAATCTTTATTTTCCAACAAAGCGGACAAACCTACAGTAGTAATACTGTATAATTTAATCCAAACCACACACACTAATTACAAAGAATGAACTTATTGAGTCTAAAACGGTGATTGAAAACTGAGCCTTTATGTCAGTACATTATTTACGTAAAATACTTAAGTCAAACGGATTACACATGGATATGGTTCAAATGTTGACACAATTAATTACGTAATTAATTACATTATAATGTCAAACCTTTTTAATAAAATTTAATATTTTACTTAATTAATACATTGTCATTTACCCGCGTGGGGGCGCTATAATCGCCAATGAGAAGAATACCAGGCTTCTCGGTTAAATTTATTGGAATTTTATAATACAGGAAGAATTTGTATTTCTTTAAATTTATCTTTATTAAGTGTTTTATAGCGCTTATTTTTCTGTCTTATAACCTGTACATATACTAATGCGTTTATTGTTTTGGTTAGATTCAGCCCTTCTGTAACCTGTGTTTTTTTAAATGAACACCTGGTATTCTTCAAACGGAGGTAAACTGCAAAGTGAAATATAACATCGGAAAGTCTGGTATACTTCACATGGGCTGCTATTATTATTACAATGTCAAACCTGCAGTGATTATCATATTGCAGTCAACGTCAACATAAAGCAATAAATCACAACAAGAAAGTTACAATAAATTAAATAGGAGTCCACGACATGGGGGTGAATGCTTCACCTACCTGCTTGTATGCAGTTCAGTAAAGAAGCGGGTTTCAGAGGCGGGATAAAAAGAACCAAATCAATAAACGAGGGTTAGGAATATTGTGAAACGCAATTTAATTAAGAATTGCAACAACTTGGGTATCACCAATCAGATGTATAAGCCTACCGAGGCCGGTGCGTGTATGACGTAAGGGTAAGACATGTCGCGTGGTGGTGGAATTCATACTTGGACTAAGTGCAAGATTCCACCTCTTACTGGCTGTACAAACAAGCATTGCGTCATACCGGTACCCGGTACGGTATTTCAAAGCATTATGCAATACTCTACTGTAGGCCACTTACCTTGTAAGTAGTGTAGGTACTGTAGGCTAGTAGATGATTCATTGACTTAAGCCCATTGGTAGATAGTGTAGCGTAAGATGGAAATTTTCACGATATCTAACGTGTGATTTATTTATTATATTTCTTATTTATTTTATTTTCGGAAAACTTAAATATATTGTACTAAGCAAGTTAGGGCCCATGTGAAGAATACCAGGTTTTCACCAAAACCACAGGTTACAGAAGGGCTGAATCTAACCAAAACAATAAACGAATTAGTATATGTACAGGTTATGAGACAGAAATAAGCGCTATAAAACACTTAATAAAGAAAAATAAATAAAAAAAAATCTTCATTTATAAAATTCCAATAAAAAGTCGACCGAAAAGTGAAATCCTGGTATTCTTCACATGGGCGCAAGTTAGTGTGGTCATTTTTTTATGGTGTATAATGAGATGTCCAAAAAGCCTTAAATATTTATAAGTGTAATTTATATTAATAATTAATTGTAACGCTATGCTACAACAGTCCACAAAACCCACCACAATGGCGTTCCCCGTTGCTACTGTATACTGCACAGTATAAACAATAATCCTCAAGTTAACAATAATTTATTTCTGGCCTTCAATTTATTCTAATATTAAAATACAATTTTCTATTTTAATTGTTTTTTTAAGTAATTGTCATGTGAGAAGAAGTGCTCTGACTAATAACTATTATAGGCCTAAATAATTAGAATTTGTTTCTGATAACAAATATGTTCCCTTAAATCAACATGTTGCAGCGATAGAGAATTTATTGCAGTACCGGTACGTTTTGTTTCGCTATTTAAGCGACAATGGCGACACAAATCGATGAGTATACGTGGGCACCAACTTTGTTTAGTCTACAAAGAATTAATTGTTGGACATGGGATTGGCAACCAGGGGCGGCTTGTATTCCAGACAGTTCCGCCGTCTGTTAGACACAATTTCGGGATTCTCTGCAGGGGAGGCCCGGGTTGGTGAATATCACGAAAATCTCAGCTACTTTATGCTAGAAATAACACCATCTAGCGGCATTTATGCACACGCGATAATTATTTTTCGGGTAAGTTTATTTTCTAATAACCCTTAGTATATAGGTTAGTTTTTTCTTTTTTTTTAAACTTTTTTACGGTATACTCATTTATAGTTGTAGATGTAATACGTTAATATACATATGCATTATATAATATGTTAATATATACATATGTCAGATAACAGTTATTGCATTATTCCTAACTGACTATATATTAAATTTTCGTGGTGTAAAGGAAAAAACATCTCCAAGTAATATCTCAAATATTCCAGAATCTCATTTTGTCAAACATAATGAGTTTGACAAAAAAGTGACATCAACAAATAAAATGTTATAATTTAGGCCTACACGTCAATATAATACTATTTTAGTAATTAATATCAATTATTTTAATTAAAATTTGTAGGGTTATTCAAGATGATTACATGTTATAAAACAATTAGTAAAATAACTTATAAATAGTAATAATTTATAATAACACTTTGATTGTTCATGAAATAGCACTTTAGCGTTACGGTCCGGTCCGTTGTGAGGGAAATAATAAAACGGGGGCTGTTAAAGCTTTGAAGTGCTAAACTATGAACAATGGAAAATCTGATTTTGCCTTAAAGATACAATTTTATCCACTCCATAACATGCCAATCCTTTTATATTTTGTGTTTATTTATAATAATTTGGTTATCACAGGTTCAGAGTATTATTAATTATCCTTTTGTAGTTAATCACTCCTGTTTTTCATGAAAAACCCAAAAGCAAAACAATCCATTCTTTATTAAAAAATGCATAAACTTCATAACGCTAAATTTCAGGTCAATCTGTATGGCAATGATAGCGACTTGGTCTTCCAACCACCAATGGTTAGATGTTTAACACCGCTGTACCATCCACACATAGACAGTGTCTCCAGCACTCCGGAAATATGTCTAAGTCTCCTAGACAACTGGGACCCGCACACAAATACCTTAGAAGACCTAGTCATGGGTTTACTCTACCTTTTCTACAACTACAACGTAGCCGATTCCATCTGTCCGCTAATTGACGGCAGTGAAACCGTGGAAGAATTCAACAAAAACGTTGTTGATTCAATGCGAGGGAAGGCCGTGGAAGGATACAGGTTCCCTAGAAACCGAAGTAAATCCGACTTACAGTAGAAGGAATCTGTATAAGGATAAAGGCAGTGACATTTACTTATAATTATAACTTTATTTCTAAATGCATTTCATTAATTCATGGAGAGTAAAACGTATTATATTTATGTATTCAATGGACACCCCGTATATATATTTCCCCCCATTTGGGACAAGATTTTATTTCCAGTGAGTTCTTTCAGGCTTGCACGATTAATCATTGCGGGGGGGGGGGGGGGGGGGGGCGCTCGGCTTTACATTACAGGTATTATTCCTTGATGCATATAACAGCGGCATACCGCTACTGCTACTAATGTAACACAAAACAGATACGGGATACTATGCGTTTAGGTAAGAAGTTTTATTTCGTGGAATTGTGAGCATATACTGTAATAACTTGTAAGTCTCATCTGTAATCAAGATGAGAATAGTAATTTTAATAACGATTGGAAGTGTGAACCGGAAGTGTGAACAGAAGGTCAAAAGGGTTATATTGTTGTCTTAGAGGCCGTGGTTGAGAACAATATGTTATGTTTCGAATGTACCGGTTGTTCCACAAAGGTTAACGCGTTATTCTTTTGTAATATCTTTGCTCAAAGTCACCCAAATCCATAAGTGTGTACAAATCAGAAACTTAAACTTTGGTTGGGTAATAAGGTAAACACGAATGCAAACATCACAATATGTAATAATTGTTGCTACACAATTTATTAGCTACATAATGCCGTCACCCTTAAGGAATCAATCATCGAAATTTATCAGATAAACAAATGCTCAGTTGGTTGAACTCCAGGCCTGCAATCTATTGGCTGTAGGTTTGAGCCGCGCCGAGGTCCACTCAGCTTTTCAATCCATGGAGCTGTTAAAATGAGGATTGAGGACCAGTCGAATCACTGGATCAAACCTTGGTAAAAGAGTAGCGCCCACCCCTACCTTCGGCTAGCAGATAGGAGTAGCGCCCAGCCCTACCTTCGGGTAGCTGATAGGAGTAGCGCCCACAGCTACCTCCAGCTAGCAGGTAGGAGTAGCGCCCACCCCTACCCTCGGGTAGCAGATAGGAGTATCGCCCACCCCTACCTCCGGGTAGCAGATAGGAGTATCGCCCACCCCTACCTTCGGGTAGCTGATAGGAGTAGCGCCCACAGCAACCTCCAGCTAGCAGGTAGGAGTAGCGCCCACCCCTACCCTCGGGTAGCAGATAGGAGTAGCACCCACCCCTACCCTCGGGTAGCAGATAGGAGTAGCGCCCACACCTACCTTCGGGTAGCAGCAGATGGAGTAGTGCCCACCCCTACCCTCGGGTAGCAGATAGGAGTATCGCCCACCCCTACCTTCGGGTAGCAGATAGGAGTATCGCCCACCCCTACCTTCGGGTAGCTGATATGAGTAGCGCCCACCCCGACCTTCGGGTAGCTGATAGGAGTAGCGCCCACAGCAACCGCCAGCTAACAGGTAGGAGTAGCGCCCACCCCTACCCTCGGGTAGCAGATAGGAGTAGCGCCCACCCCTACCTTCGGGTAGCTGATAGGAGTAGCGCCCACAGCAACCTCCAGCTAGTAGGTAGGAGTAGCGCCTACCCCCGACCTCCGGTTAGGGCTAGCAGCTACCTAAAGTGGAGCCTTAGGGTCTGCTTCGGCCGATTGCTTTCCTTTTTTTGTTGATGCAGCAGCTATTTTTTGATTCGCCAGGTATTGGGGTTGCCTCGGGAAATTCGTTTCTAAAATTACGCTAGATAATTAAATTAAAACTATTATAAAACTTTTATTATTCATAGTCTCAATGGATGAAAATGATGAAAGTCAAGTTCATTAAAGGAATGTTTTCGCTTATCTTTTTTTCGCTCTTTTCCACAACTATTACAGAAATTAAATTGTAATACATTAATATATGTGTTAGGTATAAAAATAGTGTACAATTATTAATAATATTCATTTAAAAGAATGTGGAAAAAGGACAAGCGAAAACACTCCTTTAAGCTAAAATCTAAAAAAGTATAAAACACTAATAGTCAGGGCGAATTAGCATTTCACTGGGAAGAAAACTTCTTATTTGACTATAAGAAATTAAATCAATCAGTTCAAAACCGAACTCACGGTTATATGAACAATAAAATGTCAGTGCGAGGCGTTCCAACCTGATGATAACAATACAAAATAATGCAACAAATACCGCCGATCCACCTAATGTAGTGTTTGTAATCCTATTGGATTTTTATGTTTCATTTTCGTAACAGGGATCCAAAATGAAGTACTGCTTTAACAGTTTTTAAAGCTTCTTTAAACTTACTCACCAGTGACACATATATTAAAGTTAGGCGGAGTTTACCATCTCGCGCTCGTGAGCACAACATGGCTCGTTTACCAGTGTCAGATACGGAAACTGAAACAACTTCACGTTGCCCGTGATAACTGCATAAACACTCGGCTGTGGCTACACGCCATAGACTCACGAACGTATCAGCAGAGCCAACAAGAAGCTTTCGGTTGTCCCCTGAAATGCTGAGCGTCACTATCGCTTTTTTGTGGAAACTCAATGTGGATTTGAAGATGGGCGTTACAGAATCCTCATCGAGTCGCCATATGTGAACTTCACCTGACTCATCTCCTACCGCCATGTACCTTTCGTTATTAGAAACCGCTAAAGCAGTCACTGCAGCTGCATGTTGTTCCATATACTCTTGCCCTTCTCCTTGATGGTGGGCGGTATACAGCTTCCTGCCATCCGGAATGTGCCAAACCTCAATGTCACCATTGCGGCATCCAGTGAAAGCCAAGTAACCAGAGAGGATGATTGTACAGCCTGAATGAGCATCCAATGTGGTCATATCCAATTCGCCAAGAATGGGGGGCCCCGATGGGAGTTTTATCTCTGATGGCACTTCTTTTTCCCCTTTTAGTCGAGCAATGCGAGGATGAGCGGCTTCCATTGAGTTCTGCATCTCAGAATAAACATCTTCAATAACGCGATGCACCCACAAGCTTATGTCATCCGAAGAGATGGAATCACCAGTTTTAGGTCGCAATGCCAATTTGTCTTCTACATTTTTGACAATGTCAGCGACCCATGGACCAACAGCTCCGGAAGATCCTACAGTATCACCAGTTAGAGGTCTAACGCTGTGTCTCGCATGTACCGATGGACTGGTTGCTCTTAATGACTCATCACTTAGAGATGATAGCATCTCATCCCGATTTATTTCTCTTACTGTTCTATCAATGATGCCTTGAACAAATTCTGGAACATCACTTGACCCCAAGCTGAAATCATCACCTCCAACACTCAAGGCAACAATTACACTTTCATCAAAGTCACCTTTATCAAACATGGACATGGCCTCTTGAACTGCATTTGTGACAATGTTAGCAGCTAATTTTTGAAGTGCTGTACCTTTATCATCAACGTTTTCAAGAACTTCTTCATAGGCATATTTTACAGTGTCTTCCTGACTTTCAAGTTTGAATGGTGCTTCATCACCTAGATCAATGGAAGACATATTTGTCGCTCCAATATCGATTCCATCCCCTTCAATGATTACAAATCTTCCATCTTTGCTGATGTATAGCTTCTTTAGATTAAGCAATCCGCACTTATATCTGCGTAATTTTTCATGGGTTAAGGCATGGTTGAAATCCCAAGAGCAAAGGGTAACAATAAACTGTGAAATTGTAGCTCCAATAAGCCGATATCCAACAGCTGCCAACATTCCAATTGGGTGACTTGTTAGGTCCTGATTGATTATCATTTGCCCAGATGCAACTTCCCATACATTAAGCCACTGTCCGTTATGGTTTGTAGCAGCTACATAATCGCCACATCCCATAATACAGCCAGAGTTAAGTTTCATATCAGAACTACCATTAAAGTAATGGGATAGATTTCCGGTTTCAAGAAAATATGCCATTGGAGGACCTGCTGATGGGATACCTATAGCAACATTGTTGAAATCATCAAGAAGAACTTGTGAGAAAGAAATCTTTGTAGGCCATTCTACAATATTTGATTTTTCACTGACTTGAGGGGTAGAAACTAACAATCCAGGTTCATTGGTATTTCGGATTCTATCAGCAACAATATACTTAAGATTCTCAACATCTTCATTGCTAGCATAAACTTCCCTAGCAATATTTGTGAATTGGGAAATATCCCACTCTTTCGCTGTTCCATCAAGAGATGTTGTGAAAAAGCAGTCTGGTTTATGAATAAGAAGTCCAGGATTTGGTATTTCCATTGTATGACCATCAATAGCTAATATCTCTTCCTTTTTAGAGACATGCCATATCTTGATCTCATGCGCCCCTGCAGTAGAAATAAGAAATTCTTCTTTTGCTGTGAAGGCAGTGTTGGAAACCAATACCTTGTGTCCATATAAATTAGCATGAAGGCGAGCCCGAAACTTATCCACAACATGAAGCACAGTGATTAGACCACTAGCTGAACCAACAGCAATGTAAGCATTGCTTTCATTCATCGATGATATGTGCCCCCCGTCAGTCTCAAACACCTTGACTAACATTCCAGTCAGTAGGTCAACTAGAACGACCTTGTTTGCTGAGCACGAAACAGCTGCCACATCCTGTTGTTGAAGTAGGACCAGGTGTTTAATAATTGATGCAGATGTAGGAAGTTGTATACTTTGAAGTAGGGTACCTTTCCTTGAATTCCAGATGTTTATAATAGAATCTTTGGAATCATCAGTACTGACAATCCTCGATTTATCTTGGGTATGAATGATATTATTAACCCAAGTTTTATGGCTTTTCAAATTGATATCAATATCCTGATTTTTATCGAGGTCGAAATAGAATTCTTTGACTAGTTCACCTGTGGCCATATCAATTTCAATAAGGTTTCCAGAGCTGGTACCAACAACAATTTTGTTTGTCCCTTCTGTGATGCAAAATGATTGAATGTTTTCATCTAAGTAGAGTGGATAATCATAATGGCTTGTTTGAATTCCAGTTTCGAGGTCAAACTTATCAAGAAACCTCTGACTGTTGTCAGCTCTGATTATGAATTTCTTATCTGAACTGAACCTCACTATACCCAGTGGTGTTGGCCTATTTTTGTCAAGAAAATGTAGAACTTCATTCATTTCTACCCTCCATACTTGAAGACCAATTTCATTAGAATGGCACACAAGAAGCTTGCCTGCTGCAAATGATCCAATCAATCTAGTTACTCCCAGAAATGTCTGCCTGTGCAACCCTCTTGGAGCTGGCAAGCACCTATGTAATGGAGCCATTATGCTTTTCACAGGAGTCCTCATATTTTCATACATGATCCAATTTCGTGCTTGTGCCAGGAGAAACTTAATATATTCATGACCTTTTTCAAATTTTGTTAGTCTGCCAAGTAGCTGAGCAGGAAGACTATTAGGATCTTGAGCCAAAGAGGAATGGCTCATATGGAAAAATTCGTCTAATATCAGGAGATCTGGCTCCTTTAGCCTTCTGGCCAATCGAAAGTCTCCAAGCAAATCTGTAATAGGAAACGTGTGTAGTTTCAATAATAAAAATGATAGATTGAAGAGACATTCGCATGCAATTTCTAACATATTCTCTGAAAGAATAAGATGGTGTGGGAGTATATGTATACGACGAATATTGTCATCCAACAGACTCTTGTGATGGACTAATCGATCAGCAGCAGGCCATCTTAATTCCCTGAGTTCCAACTCTCTCCTTATGCAATTATCTCCAATATATAATTCTGCGACAATACTGGAGTATTTACTCACAGCTTTGTTATCTTTTAGGTAGCGATGATAGGCAACATCATGAAATTGTCGATGCCCCCACGAGATCAGAGTCTTACTATCAATCTTTTTTTCTGTCAGAAGTTGGGCCATATCTGATTTCAACATTAGCCATATGTATTGGGGTATTCTAACAAAGTCATGAAATTGTGGATTTACTTCGTTATATATAGCGCAAATTACAGTGTTGTCAGCCGACAATGCATCAAGTAACTCTATTTCACTGAGGCCATTCAGTGCTGCAGTGATGTGACCACAAACAGCTGAAACCAATACAACACCATGGTCAGATTCCAATTTTTCAAATATTGATGCAACTAATTTTGTAGGATCTCTCGGCATTTTAAGTGCCTGATCATTATCAAATGAATGTAATTTTACGGCCTTATTAGCTAAGAGTTTCAACACTAATGGCTGATTCGAGTTCTTATGCTTCATAATAAGATCTCGCTGCGCATTGCTTAGCTTGCGGTTTTGTTCTTTTAGTAAACTGTCCAGCAACTGTTTAGTAGATGTTGGTTTCAATTTGTCAATTTTAACATAACATTCTTTGAAAGGCAAAACATTGTGCAACTTATTCAACAGATTTTCAGGATCTGTTGGGTCATTGTGTAAGGAAAATATCATGTCAACATATTTTGGAAGCGATTTAGGAATCCACATAATATTCTGGAGACGATTTTGGGGAAGAAGTTGATCAACTGCATCTAAAATAATTACAAGGGGCTTGTTTTTACCACTATCAAGGCTTACTTTGTAGAGAAGGGCTTCAAAGTAAGCTGACATGCCCTGAAGGTCCAATGCAAATATTTCGTTAGTGGTCAAGCCTGATAGATTGTACATTTTGCATATTTGTTCAGATAAACTAGCAATAAGATTTTCAACTCGAGTGCTGTCATCTGTAGAACCAAGAAATCTCACTGCAACAATCGCTTGCTCTGAAACCCATGAATGAACAAGTTGAGCAACCCTGGCCAGAAAAGCTGTCTTACCATAACCACTCTTACCATAAACAACAACTGGGCGCCTAACCCAAGGATCTATAAAGAATTCATGTACATACTCTAGACGATCCTCATTTCCAACAAAGTGTTTTGCCTTTGACTCTACCAAATGAGCATGAAATAATACCTCATTGAAAACTAAGTTAATTCCCTTTCTGGACAGCAATAACTGTTCAATTTGACGACTCGCAGCAATCTTTTTTCGCAAATCTAGAGCCAAAGTTTCCATAAACTCTCTTAATCGTTCTTCATTGTTGGTATAAGCTACATCTCCATTGTTCCATAATAAAGTGTATTCGTGTATGTTATCAGGAAGATATGCCGCCTCTCGGTGCAGCTGCTTACTAGGCGATTCGGTTGGGTCACAGTACTTTTCAGCATCTGGATGGTTTTCAAAGTCGCCAACAAGATGTCTGCGGTACAGTAAACTATTATCCTGAAAGTTGAGTATGGTTGACAAGTACGACTTTTCTCTCTCTGAAAATGAGCCAGTGTATAGTAATGCCTTCTCTTTCCAAGCTTCAAACCTACTGGCCAGTATTTGTACTGCATTTTCTATAGCATCTCTTACAACACCCATTTCTTCTGAGTTTGTAGGAATTTTCTGCAGTACAAAATTTTCTGGTTCGGAATTAGTGTCTAATTCATAATGAGCCGTTATTTTGAAGGAATCTACCCCAGCTGCTTCAAGGATATCTTTGAAATCTTTTGCAGTAATTGACCCAGGAAGAGGTCTGTGACCTTGACGACCACCTATAAAACCAATGAAATATGGCCCTAATGAAACCTTGGAACACTTTTGCAGCTCTCCTATCCTCACTTCCATTTCATTTGAATTTAATGGCATTCTCCTCAAGCCCTTAGACATCATAGATCCAAAATCAATTAAGTTTAGCTCCAATCCTTGACTTGAGCAGTACTCCATTAGGCCATAGTAGACCTGTTTAAGCAAAGCATATCGCTCAATTACAAAATCAGTTTGTGGTGCAGAGAAATACACTCTGACCTCTGTCTTAGGAAGGGATGGCAATTCATTCAAGGCTCCCGAAAGAACATGTATCATTTTTGGACTCATATCTTCAACAGATGTGCTCAAGGTAAATCTCTCAAAGAATTCCAGGACTTTACCAACCAACACCTCAGACACAGACGGGGGCTCAATGAAGTCGTCCCTTACATTTAGGTAAGGAGCTGGACTTAGTGACCGTATCGGGGTGGACAGCGGGTCGATACTGGATGCAACTGTTAGGCCTTCTAGCTTGGACGCCGCCGTGAGTAACCCTGCCTGGCTTTGCACTGGTGGCTTTGAGAGAAGCATCGACGATTTCGTCACAAGTTGCAGGTCTAAAGGAGGAAGCCGTACCGGTCTAAGAGTAGCGCGGCCTGACAGTGTGCGGGAGAACTTGAACCCGTTAGAAAGAGTGAGCTGTCTGACTGCATGGTTGTCCATCCATGGACTCACAGCTAGAATCCTGCGACTGCGGTTCAGCCCGTCGTATTTTACGTTGATTGGCGGGAGGCGGTAGGTAATGCCTCTTGGGAAGCTGGATCGGCGAGCCCCAGAAGGCTGAGGTGATTCGCACAAAATAGGTATGTCATCAACATCTTCCAAATCATCGACAGTTACAATAATATCAGCCGTCACAGACATAATGGCTTCTACATACAATAATTGTAATTTAAAAAGAAACCATCGCTATAAGGAACAATTTAAATATTTGAATGTCCACTCAACAATTACAGATAATTTTTGATCACAATAAATATCTAATTCAAACTTTAAATTCGGCAGGTAAACGCTGAATCTATATTTGTATCATTGTTTATTCAATATGTTTCTTAGCAACCAATACACAATCATTTAATTAATAAGGCTTAACATTAAATAAATTGTTGCCAGTGTATAATATAATCAATACTGTAGAGTAGAGAGGGATGGTGATATTGTAAACAAAGGTTTGCCAAGTTTAAATGCAGTTCGTAATGATATTATTCTCAAATGCACGGTAAGTGTCTGTGAGTCCCTACCTATACTGTAGTAGCATAGCAGCACTAACTTACAGTCACGCCTTGCTTACAGTACAACATTAAGTATATAATATTTTTGACCATTAACCAACAATCCATTTAATTACATAAGTAAGTCACATACATGTAGGGCCTACAGTAATTTTTAATAAATAAGTACATACCCACCACAACACACAAAGTGTATGAAGTTTCAGAATCATTGGACATTTAATTATTATCAACAAGCATTATAATTAGCAGCTGCTAATTAAAAACGGTATGGAATGATACTCTCGGGGAATATTTTGTAAACTTTATTTTCCTGCGAAAACAAAATATTAAACTTTATGTGAAGTACATTTTATAATGCGTAAAATAAAGTGATTTTTTTTATCGAAATATTATATATTATGAAAAGCGATTATCGAGCTACTGCATATTATATTATAATATATATTGACTGCTGATTTCCTATAAAAATGTCCACAAAATTCTGAATACTTGATATTATGCGTAAATAAATAGCTGAAATTCGTGAGATAGAAAGAGAAGAGAGGTCCTTAGGGTCTTATTAATCCCAGTCGCGTTCACAAACACCGCAATCTATTGCGCACGAATTTCTCCAGAAAGCGTCGGAATTACATTTAGTCACATTCAGACCCCATTCGTGGCACTTTAGAGCTTCGTTGTGACATCCTTCGGCCGCTGACTCAAAACCGCCTGTAAAAAACAAACCTACAGGGTATATAGTTTCTGCATTCAGTTCTACACTAAAAATCGATGAAAGTCATGCAAAACAAATAAAAACACTCCAAAAATAATTCGAAGCAAACATGAGCATAAATTAGACTGTAAGAGACTGCCCTATTCAATTGTTTATAGTTTCGAATAGAATAGCCTCTGTAAACGGTTCGATTTATTATATTGATAATTTATTGTTGAATCGCCGCAGATAGGGGGGGGGACTGGACGCAATAAAAATTCATCCCTTTCCAAGGGAAATTCGACGCAAATAACAGCTGATTACTCTCAAAAATAAAACTGTATCCTGTTCTATTGTGTTTAGTTTATTATTTTGGATAAAATAACGTGCCAATGTAACCTGCTCCTTTCCCTAAATTGAGAATTTAACATTGAGACGGGAAATGAATTCATCAAGATGGGATTTGCGTCCATCCCCCCCCCCCCCCCCCCCCCCCCCCTCATCGCCGCGACGAGACATCAATTCACCAAAATGGAATAAGTTACCACCATCTCTCTATGTTCCAGACCAGGCCAATAATAAATATTACAGTATTAATGCCAGTTAGCGCTACTTTAATCAAAATGTTATTAATTAACTCCTACAATTCCATAATTGATATTGAAATTTAAATGTATTAATTTTTTTGAAATTAATTAAATGCCTGTAGGTGTATTCCAGTGGCATTATTGTATTCTTGTATATATATTTACTACTACTACTACTGTACTACTAGGTCGAGCGAACTCGGACAGTGGAAATGAGATCCTTCCAGGCTTCCCGATTCTCCATAGTTGTCGCAATTTCGTTTCTCCTAAGTTCAGTATCCCTTTCAAGTTGATCAATATATGTTATGGCCGGTCGTCCCCGACTACGCTTTCAATGAGTTGGTTGCCAGAAAAGTAGATCTGGTATGACCTCGTCTTTACTTCGCCAGCAGTGCCCACTGAATCTTAATCTGCGTTCACGGAGGGTGGTTGATACAGGTGGTATTGTACATATTATATTTAGTGATTTAAAATTCATACGGTAGAACTCGTAGAGCACACCAATTTAAGCCTAAAACCTAAAACCTCAGTAGGCCTATACCAAATAATTTAATACAACTGACGAATTATACTGACGGCACTGACCTATGACTAAACTTTCAATTTCCACAGCAAATTAAGAGGTACCGGTACAGTAGGCCTACAGTACATAGTGTCACAGTCCAGAGTCGCACTGTTATTTTCCCAGTTATTTAACCCTTGGGCAGGAACACCCTCGGGCTTCGCCCTCGGGTTGTTTCCTGCCCGCGGGTTAAATCACTGGGAAAATAACTAACTTCTGGGGAATAAGCATAGATGTTCGCTTTGCTCGCCTTTGGCCGTTTGCTTTTAATTAAATAAGAGAGCATGTTTGTTTAACAATTATATTTGTTTTAATTACTCTCGTCTCGCACACCCTTGCTACTGTATACTCCATGGTCACTTATCTTCTGATGTTTGAGTAATTTTATCGGTGGATCGGTGATATTTATTTCAGAGTCAAATTAGGAAATGAATATATAAAATATGTAGAAATATAATATGTACACACTTTCTTTGCCAATTACTGATTTAAAAAATTGGGTTTTGATCTGGAAACACTTCTGTAGTAGCAATAACGTGCAAAAAACAAATTGGAACTTACGAAGGAAATTGCAAACTCCACAAGTGTTCGTACAATACCGCCACATAAACCACTTAGAGTTGGATTTCTCACACAATCCTTCCCGCTTCCACAATCCACAGTTCTCGTGTTTGTCGTCACAGCGTTCGAAAGGAACAAATCCTTCAAATGGAAAATAATAATTGTGAATTTAATATAAAGTGTTTTCAGATGTAATTTAAGTTACTGTAGTGACTTGGAATATTATAAAGTAGTCATTGTTTGCCTATCATTTCAAATAGTGACCTCGTATTTATTTAGTTTACAAATTTTGCTTCCCGCGCACAACTTAATCCTACAATTTTCTGTATTAATTTCTTCTCGTTTTTTTGATGAAAGTAAATAATAACACAAAAAAAACAGGAAACAACTTAATAAATTATTATAAAATAGGCTACCCTATTAACTATTATTTGTAATATTTAAAATATAGCAGTACGTTTATGGCTGTTTTAAAAAATGGAATTATCGCTACGGGGATTTTCATGGTCGGTGATTTCATTTCTTCGATCAGTTTTTGTCAATCAAAATTTTCATTTTTGGCAAAATCTAGTCTGCCTGTCTGGCTGTCTGTTTGTTTTTACGTCAAAATATAATAAATCAAACTGTAGCTAAGATTTTCACCATGTCGGTTTTTGAGTGGCTGATTTCATCGTCGGTGTCACTTTTGATAGTCTTTCTTTCGGGAAAAACATTTATTTTGGTAACATAATGTTAATCTATTGAAATGAAAGCAGAACATTAGTAAAATTGTCATATTTCTTAAAGTAAACAAGATGAGAAGCAATAACTAACACGAGTGTGGCCTTCGTGCGGCAGTAGATGCAAGCCATCTATCTTAGCGAACAATTACCGGTATACTATTCCTAGTTATACTGTACAGTATCTTGGCGCCAGACACAACACACACACTGACCCCCCCTTTGGAAAAAGGTCATAGTATACAGAGGCGTAGCGAGCCCATTTGACGCCCAGGGGAATGAAGCTGAACTGTGCCCCCACCCCCCCCCCCCCCCCCCCCCTTCAATAATTTAAACTTTTATTTTACGACGTTTTTTTTCTTAAATATTTTATATCTACTGTAACAGTATATAACTACTGTATATCAAATCTATTATACACAAGTTTGATATACAGTATATACAGCAACATTATATACAGTACATTAACAAGGTTGAGAAAGCTAAGGACGATCTTAAATTGGCCTACAACATCAGCCAGGAAAAGTACATACAGGATAAAACTGAAGCAATTACAACTGCTCACATACAGCAACAATCAAGACTTACCTGGCAAACTGTAAATGAGGTATCTGGTCGGAAAAGTTGTGCAAAGGGGCGCCTCAAAGCCGATAGTCCTGAAGAACGTGTTGGGAAGTGGAAAAATCACTTCAGCAACTTGCTTGGGCAGCCACCAAACATCGAGGTCAGCCCTACAAGGAAAATATATGACAAGACACTACCTATAGAAACAGGGGACTTCACACCTGCCGAACTCCAAAGAAGCATTAAAAGCATGTCCAATAATAAAGCGAGTGGATTAGATGAAATCCCAGCGGAGGTATGGAAAACCGGAGTGCTAAATAGACCATTATTGAATGTTTGCAACCGGATGTTAAAAGGGGAAAAGCCACCACCAATTTGGACTAAAGGTCAACTAAAGCCTCTCCCCAAGAAAGGAGACCTCGGCATACCAACAAACTATCGTGGGATCTGTCTGCTTGTGGTAGCTGCCAAAATATACAATAAAATGATTCTATATAGGATTAGGCCTCACATAGAGAAACTACTGCGTAAGAGCCAAAACGGATTTCGACCAAGTAGATCAACAATAGCTCAGATACTTGCACTACGGAGACTGATTGAAGGAATTAAGTCAAAGAATCTCCCCGCAGTCATGACTTTTGTGGACTTCAAGAAGGCATTCGACTCCATCCATAGAGGTAAAATGCTTGAAATCCTAAGAGCTTATGGAATACCAGAAGTAATTGTTGCTGGCATTGGATTGTTATATTGTGACACAGAAGCGCAGGTACTCTCACCAGATGGTGAAACTGAGTTTTTCTCAATCCTGGCTGGCGTACTGCAAGGTGACACATTAGCACCATTACTATTTGTAATTGTGCTGGATTACGCAATGAGGACGGCCACAAAGGGTGAAGATCTGGGATTCACACTTCAAGAACGCAGAAGTAGTAGATATCCGGCAACTACAGTCACAGACACCGACTTTGCGGATGACATCGCCCTGCTCTCTAATACGCTAGCAGATGCACAGCTTCTACTAAATAAAGTGGAGAGGGCTGCTAAGGAGGTTGGATTGCATATAAATGCTACCAAGACCGAATTCATGACCTTTAATGTTGATGGAAACTTGACAACCATTGATAATAATCAACTAAGGAAGGTAGATGACTTCCAGTACCTTGGATCGTGGATAGAGAGTAGCAAAAAGGACATAGAAGTTAGGAAAGCAAAGGCTTGGGTAGCTCTATCAAAAATGGATACCATCTGGAAATCAGATCTCTCCAGGCACCTGAAGACCAAGTTCTTTCGAGCCACAGTGGAAAGTGTATTTTTATACGGGGGTGAGACCTGGACACTGACTAAATCACTTGAACAACGAATTGATGGTTGCTACACAAGACTACTAAGGGCAGCCCTAAACATCAGCTGGAGACAACACATGACAAACGCCGAGCTTTATGGTACAATACCACCTGTATCAACCACCCTCCGTGAACGCAGATTAAGATTCAGTGGGCACTGCTGGCGAAGTAAAGACGAGGTCATACCAGATCTACTTTTCTGGCAACCAACTCATGGAAAGCGTAGTCGTGGACGACCTGCCATAACATATATAGATCAACTTGAAAGGGATACTGAACTTGGGAGAAACGAAATTGCGACAACTATGGAGAATCGGGAAGCCTGGAAGGATCTCATTTCCACTGTCCGAGTTCGCTCGACCTAGTAGTAGTAGTAGTATATACAGTACTTACAACATATTTAATGGCAAGCAGAGAAAATTTTTCCACATTTTCGCTTATGACACATGTCCTGTAAAATATTGTATCGCAATCCTTGAATTTTCACTGATTTGTTCTATTTTTAAAAGAATTCCCTGACTTTCCCCTGACATTTCAGCGCCCCTGGGTGAGTGCGCCCGGGGGAACGTCCCCCCCCCCGTCACTACGCCTCTGATAGTATACTTACTGTATAACAGTTCTCTAATGGGTCGCAGTTCAGGTTAGACTCACATACCTGGGTTCGCCATTAAATTCTACACCGAAATCGATCAAAAAGTTATTTTTACTTTTTTTTTGCCTATAAAAGGTGATCCCCACCCACCCCCTTTCTCTTTTTTCCCATTACGCCTACAACAGTAGAATACTGTAGTTAACTCACCTTCGCAAATGTTGCAGGATTTTGGGCATTGTTTTACCACGTACGAATCATAAAGGCACATTCCTTCATTAGCCCAACTTAAACAGTTTCTTTCCAACCCGTCGTTATCCGAACAGTTGTTAACTTCTGATAGCGAAACTAAAGGAAAACAAATACACAAGAAATTATTAACATAACAACCAATGCAACATAATTATTGCATAACCTACTTTAGGCCGTCGCAGTGACCGAGTGGATACGGCGCCTTATTAATATTATTATTATTAGGCCTATATAACCGTATACTGTAAATACCCAAAACTCTATAAAATATATTATTAGTGGATCTTTTATATCTATTTATTGAAATTTAAAAGAAAAAGTTATAATACGAGAAAGTGTAGGGAAGAATAAGATTCGAATTAGTCTTTATTTTTTTATAAGAAAATTAATTGCATTGCAGGCTGATTCAGTAGGGGATACTATTTGGTGGCTGATTTCAATCAATTAATTGTATTTGTATGTATTACAATACATGCCATACAATATAATTAACTATAATCACTATAGCTATTGTTCTTTTGTAGTTTTTGAGGAAAAACTTGGGATCTACTGTAAGTAGGCCTAACATAACAACACCCCGTTATTACAGGGTTACATTACCAACTGTTCGTTCATATGCCATTGTCACTTAGAAACGGTTTTTTTTTCACGATTTCCCGTGTATTATGCCATTGCGGAGTATATCCCCACCCTTTCCTCATTCTATTGTATGGATACAGGTAAAGCAAACTACTGAACTGTATGAATTGATGGCGTAATTATACTTAATTTTATAAATATATGCAGACCTAAAGTTTGGCCATCCCACGATTTTAGAAATTATCTTCACTTCATAGGGAAAGGAGCAGGTTACAGTGGCACGTTATTTTAACCAAAACAAAAAACTAAACACAATAAAACAGGTTACAGTTTTATTTTTTGTGAATAATCAACTGTTATTTGCGTCGAATTTCCCCTGGAGAGGGATGCATTTTTATTGCGTCCAGTTCCCCCCCCCCCCCCCTCCCCCCTCCTATCTGCATACAGCTGAAGACATTAAGCCGACAAAACTTTTCTGAACAAATAGGCCTACGTGTTCCTACTACTGTACGAGACAGACCCCTATATTCCGTATTATGATACCGCTAGCTGCCTACTAGGCCTACTGCTTACATTCTTTGGAGTTTCAGACAACAGATTCGCCCACTTTTATATTCACCTTCCTGTATTATGGAATACACCGAAACATGTTTACAAGGTGATATCCGTAGCCATGGTTTACAGCAAGCCGATACAAAGATACACTATAAACTAATTACCTTTTACTGTTGAGAGGAATGTCACCATGCCAACAAGAATATGTAATTTGACTGTAAACGCCATCTTCTTCATAATTTATATGATCCGAAGATGAAGTCCCATTGAAGAAATAATTCTATACTAGAAACGGACTTGGGGGGGGGGGGGGGGGGGGGGGGGGTGGGGTCAAAATAAATAGTAAAAAATAGAACCAAAGTCAGCACAGAGCGATATAAAAAAATTAATTATACATCGCCTGTCATTTAGAAATTCCTGCTGCGCGAATAATTTACCTTTTCCCCTTTGACAAATGCCCGCACAATTTTCCCCTGACAATGATCAACACTATCGCAAATGCAGCGAAAAAATAAATTGGCAATCAGTGGGGTTAGAACTCGCGTATCCAATAAACTTTCAGATATGCTGACGACCTACTATTGATGTTCCAGAATCTTTTCTATTAAACAATATAATTTAACAAACAATATACAAATATATTTATTTTGATTGTTGTGATCATCATTTTGATTGCCATCAACTTTTACCTTTGTTTTTCAATTAAATTAAACATCAGCAATCGTTGTGTTAATATAATAATGTTGTTGTTTGGTGTTGGGGTGCAGTTGCAAGATGTGTTTAGTTGTTCTTGGGGTCAATAGTCATCGGGCGGGGAGGGGTGGGGGGGGGGGGGGGGGGGGGAGTAATTTATCCGGGGAATTTCCCTATTCCATTCCAACCAAGTATTTCTCTATTTTTATAACGTCCTATGGTATAAATCCAGAAACTTCGTTTATACTGTAAATTGATTAGAAAGGCAATTTTGCGAAATATTTAAATTCTACTGACACACATAAAATAAGTTCAAAATAATATTCTAAAACAAAAACGTTTATTTATTTGCTGATCATTGGAAACTTTCAGCTTATCTCTTATCTCAAGATAATAATAATTACCAATTAAGTTTGATATTATATGGAGTGTTACTGTCGAATTCGAATTCGGCAACGATATAATAATTGCTAATCGATAACCTACAGTACAATACGGTGCAGTTGTAGGTCAGCTACTAAAGATAATCTTTGACAAACCGTTATTATGGTACGATACTGTTCGATACGATAACGATAACGGTACAACTACTGCAGTAATTGGTCGAAGGAATCCATAATTACAACTTCCCATCATAATTACTTAGGTATCGGGTTCTTATAACTCCCAATTAGTTCTGGTTTCCTTCCAATATGGTCAGCGTAATTTGATCCTCAGATTTCAATCGGTTTGAGAGTAGAAATCAGAATCCAAAGCAAAGACTTATGTGGGAAATAAGTCACATGGATGTTCCCACGCATATTAATCAGCAAACGTAGAAAATTATTTTACTTTATTCCACTGGAGTTAATATATAAACAAATGCTGCATTGAATGCTTAAGTTCATAAATTTACACAGGTTTTGTTGACCCATATACAGTATACTATGGTCCGCAACAAAACATTAATAATTTATATAAAACAACACGTTAATGTGATGTATGACGTGTCTGTCAAGTTGCATCTTCAGGACATTTTCACAACGTTTTCACGTCATGTCGTAAAAATCGCCGTCAATTTCAAGTTAAATTTTTCACAACATTTTTTTGCAAAAGAAGTATAGAAAATTACATTTTGTTGCCTCCAACAGTGACAGAACAAGTACACAGTTGTAGCGCTCTTACCTACTAAACTACTGGTTAGCAATAAATTACTTATAGTGGTGATAGTGAGGTCATAGTGGTGAGGGGGTCCATAGAGGCAAGGTCATAGCGGTGTGGGGTGCAGAGAGAGCGAGGTCATAGTGGTGAGGGGGTCCATAGAGGCAAGGTCATAGCAGTGTGGGGTGCAGAGAGAGTGAGGTCATAGCGGTGTGGGGTGCAGAGAGAGGGAGGTCATAGTGGTGTGGGGGCGCGGAGAGAGCGAGGTCATAGTGGTGAGGGGGTCCATAGAGGCAAGGTCATAGCGGTGTGGGGTGCAGAGAGAGCGAGGTCATAGTGGTGAGGGGGTCCATAGAGGCAAGGTCATAGCGGTGTGGGGTGCAGAGAGAGCGAGGTCATAGTGGTGAGGGGGTCCATAGAGGCAAGGTCATAGCGGTGTGGGGTGCAGAGAGAGCGAGGTCATAGTGGTGAGGGGGTCCATAGAGGCAAGGTCATAGCGGTGTGGGGTGCAGAGAGAGTGAGGTCATAGCAGTGTGGGGGTGCTGAGAGAGCGAGGTCATAGTGGTGAGGGGGTCCATAGAGGCAAGGTCATAGCGGTGTGGGGTGCAGAGAGAGTGAGGTCATAGCAGTGTGGGGGTGCTGAGAGAGCGAGGTCATAGTGGTGAGGGGGTCCATAGAGGCAAGGTCATAGCGGTGTGGGGTGCAGAGAGAGCGAGGTCATAGTGGTGAGGGGGTCCATAGAGGCAAGGTCATAGCGGTGTGGGGTGCAGAGAGAGTGAGGTCATAGCAGTGTGGGGGTGCTGAGAGAGCGATGTCATAGTGGTGAGGGGGTCCATAGAGGCAAGGTCATAGCGGTGTGGGGTGCAGAGAGAGTGAGGTCATAGCAGTGTGGGGGTGCTGAGAGAGCGAGGTCATAGTGGTGAGGGGGTCCATAGAGGCAAGGTCATAGCGGTGTGGGGTGCAGAGAGAGTGAGGTCATAGCGGTGTGGGGTGCAGAGAGAGCGAGGTCATAGCGGTGTGGGGTGCAGAGAGAGGGAGGTCATAGCAGTGTGGGGGTGCGGAGAGAGCGAGGTCATAGTGGTGAGGGGGTCCATAGAGGCAAGGTCATAGCAGTGTGGGGGTGCGGAGAGAGCGAGGTCATAGTGGTGAGGGGGTCCATAGAGGCAAGGTTATAGCGGTGTGGGGTGCAGAGAGAGCGAGGTCATAGTGGTGAGGGGGTCCATAGAGGCAAGGTCATAGCGGTGTGGGGTGCAGAGAGAGCGAGGTCATAGTGGTGAGGGGGTCCATAGAGGCAAGGTCATAGCGGTGTGGGGTGCAGAGAGAGCGAGGTCATAGTGGTGAGGGGGTCCATAGAGGCAAGGTCATAGCGGTGTGGGGTGCAGAGAGAGTGAGGTCATAGCAGTGTGGGGGTGCTGAGAGAGCGATGTCATAGTGGTGAGGGGGTCCATAGAGGCAAGGTCATAGCGGTGTGGGGTGCAGAGAGAGTGAGGTCATAGCAGTGTGGGGGTGCTGAGAGAGCGAGGTCATAGTGGTGAGGGGGTCCATAGAGGCAAGGTCATAGCGGTGTGGGGTGCAGAGAGAGTGAGGTCATAGCGGTGTGGGGTGCAGAGAGAGCGAGGTCATAGCGGTGTGGGGTGCAGAGAGAGGGAGGTCATAGCAGTGTGGGGGTGCGGAGAGAGCGAGGTCATAGTGGTGAGGGGGTCCATAGAGGCAAGGTCATAGCAGTGTGGGGGTGCGGAGAGAGCGAGGTCATAGTGGTGAGGGGGTCCATAGAGGCAAGGTTATAGCGGTGTGGGGTGCAGAGAGAGTGAGGTCATAGCGGTGTGGGGTGCAGAGAGAGGGAGGTCATAGCAGTGTGGGGGTGCGGAGAGAGCGAGGTCATAGTGGTGAGGGGGTCCATAGAGGCAAGGTTATAGCGGTGTGGGGTGCAGAGAGAGTGAGGTCATAGCGGTGTGGGGTGCAGAGAGAGTGAGGTCATAGTGGTGAGGGGGTCCATAGAGGCAAGGTCATAGCAGTGTGGGGTGCAGAGAGAGTGAGGTCATAGCGGTGTGGGGTGCAGAGAGAGGGAGGTCATAGCAGTGTGGGGGTGCGGAGAGAGCGAGGTCATAGTGGTGAGGGGGTCCATAGAGGCAAGGTTATAGCGGTGTGGGGTGCAGAGAGAGTGAGGTCATAGCGGTGTGGGGTGCAGAGAGAGGGAGGTCATAGCAGTGTGGGGGTGCGGAGAGAGCGAGGTCATAGTGGTGAGGGGGTCCATAGAGGCAAGGTCATAGCAGTGTGGGGTGCAGAGAGAGTGAGGTCATAGCGGTGTGGGGTGCAGAGAGAGTGAGGTCATAGCGGTGTGGGGTGCAGAGAGAGAGAGCGAGGTCATAGTGGTGAGGGGGTCCATAGAGGCAAGGTCATAGCAGTGTGGGGTGCAGAGAGAGTGAGGTCATAGCGGTGTGGGGTGCAGAGAGAGGGAGGTCATAGCAGTGTGGGGGTGCGGAGAGAGCGAGGTCATAGTGGTGAGGGGGTCCATAGAGGCAAGGTTATAGCGGTGTGGGGTGCAGAGAGAGTAAGGTCATAGCGGTGTGAGGGTGCAGAGAGAGCGAGGTTATAGCGGTGTGTGGTGCAGAGAGAGGGATGTCATAGTGGTGTGGGGTGCAGAGAGAGCGAGGTCATAGTGGTGTGGGGTGCAGAGAGAGGGAGGTCATAGTGGTGTGGGGTGCAGAGTGAGGGAGGTCATAGTGGTGTGGGGTGCAGAGTGAGCGAGGTCATAGTGGTGGGGGTGCAGAGAGAGCGAGTTCATAGCGGTCTGGGGGTGCAGAGAGAGCGAGGCCATAGCAGTGTGATGGTGCAGAGAGAGCGAGGTTATAGCAGTGTGGGGGTGCAGAGAGAGCGAGGTCATAGCAGTGTGAGGGTGCGGAGAGAGCGAGGTCATAGTGGTGGGGGTGCAGAGAGAGCGAGGTCGTAGCAGTGTGGGGGTGCAGAGAGAGCGAGGCCATAGCGGTGTGAGGGTGCAGAGAGAGCAAGGTTATAGCGGTGTGGGGGTGCAGAGAGAGCGAGGTCATAGCAGTGTGGGCGTGCAGAGAGAGCGAGGTCATAGCGGTGTGGGCGCGCAGAGTGAGCACTGTGAATCGTGATGCTTGTCAATCAGCCCCTTTTTATCCGTATTTAGAGTGGCACTCTCCCAGCATTACAGGTAACAGCCAAGCGAGTTAGGATAATCTTTGGGTTCTCTTCAGAGTATCATATTTTTAGTTTATAAGTAATTTTCCTTTACTTTGCTCAATTAAGCATCGTTTGCACTCCTACTGTAACTTTCCTAATGTTTCTATCACTCAAATCAGCCTTTCATAAACAGAATATATTAAATGTATAATAATGGCGTTAAGATTTTAATGAGTTTCGGTCATCGTAATAAATTTGCATAACTTCGTAAGACAGGGTAGCGATGCATTACACTGCACATTCACTTGTATCCGGTTGATAATTTATTTCCGCCATATTTATGGTAATTAAAGCATCACGGTCGTTACTTCCGTACATTGGATTAAAAGTTTTTATGAACCCCAGGTTTCATATTTCCGCTGATATGGCACCCAACCCACCCCCTACCGGTAGCTATTCGGTGGTATGATAGGTACAATTTGTATCTAAACCTTTAACTTTGATATTCTACTGTAGCTCTGGGTATTAAGATTAAAATATAACTTCTAAAAATCACTTAATTTGAAAACTTGGGAAACTTAGGTTGTAAAATTAGTCGTAGTTCAAAAATGTATTATAATTTCGCCAATAAAATATCTCAAATTTGATTCAACCAATTCGATTTTGATTTAAAAGGCACAAATAATGTTATAAACCTGTAATTTTACGTATATTATTTTATAAGGTTTTGGAAATTTTCAGCTTAATTTAAGGTATGTGATTTAAGTTCAAAAATGACGTTAAATAAAAAAAATATATATAATAAAAAAAATTATCGGAAAGGCTTCATCTTATTTCAGTTCATTAATTAATTTTGATTTGAATTTTCTACTCAGTGATATTTTAAATTTACATTGTTTTATGTCGGTGTCTAATGAGATCAAGACAATGGCGCCGCGCGTGATAATTTAGTGATTTAGTCGACGTCCGTAGTCGGTACCGAAAATCTTTGCACTCGTTACGCTGTTTGTTTATTATATTGATGGTTAGATTCACTTTCCTTCAACCGCATCAATTTCGCCTTTATAAACAGAAAGGAAGTCAAAACTTATAAACTGAACCAATCAATTATGAAAGTTTATAAATACCACAATCAAATTGAGACATTTTTTAACAGCAAAATTTCTTAAGCTTTTTTCATCAGCAATCCCATTTCGTAATGTAACAAGTTTGGAATATAACAACATATGTATATTAGTACATGTTGGAAAATATATTACAGCGATCTGATCCTCGTATCTTTTTTACACTAACTCACTACGCTCGTTCGTGTAACACACCACTCAGATGAGTTGATGAACATACTGTACAGTGACACTTTATATACGATTACGTAAATAGTTATTACATTTCGGGTTTAGTGGATCTAATTTCAGATTAATATTACACGGAGAAAGAAAATAAGTTTTAGAGATTTCCAAATCACACATTGTAATGAAAATTGTAATTCAGCTACAGTATTATTGCACAACAGTTAATATTAAATAATGTCGATGTAGTAATAGAAAAAACGTGTCCGAAGAATTCCCAAACACTGGGAAAGGAACAGGTTACAGCAGCGTTTCTATCCACGAATAACCACTGTAATGAATGGGACCAACAGTCTACAGTGGGATTTTGTAGGAAGATTGACCAAGTAAGCAAACTTAGCATAGGCCTACAGATACGGCTGTTTCAACCGTGTTGTTGGTCGGTCTGTATTTATATCGGCAAATGTTTCAAGACTAAAAATTAATTAATTAAATATTGATAAAATTAAACCAAACTTGGTACGGTACACATTTAGTCCGTCGAAGTCTGTAATAGACGTTGAGTGGGGACTCAGTTGTTCTCCTGTCTCCCGCTAGAGGGCGAAAAGGCAACTGTTGAAATAGTAGTACCCGTATGATAAACTCGCTTACTTTGACCTGCTGGAAGGCCCCACGATTGTTTAGAATCTCTCATAGATATGTAATATAATCAAAAAGACAAGACATGTAAATAAGGAATCACACTGGATGAATACAACAACTACACGATAAACGGTTTGGATCTCATCAAATTTAACTTTTAAATTTAACTAAATAACTAATTTATATCGCAAAGTTTAATAATTTATAATAATAACGTTCTCACTATTTTTTGAGATAATGTAGAATTCAAATACTGCACCTATTTACTACAATGAGACCTACAGTACTATTAAAAAATCTGAATAATTCAAGATTTAGGTTTACTATTGGAAAGAAAGACAATTCATATTATCTAGATTAAGAAGTTTCAACAAAATGTTTTTTTTGTAAACATGATTTCAAGAATATACAGCAAATGTAGATGGTAGCCACATACGGAAAAGTGAAGAAGTGGAAACGCCTAATTCTATGGGTAATTAGCAATAATTTGGAAAGACGTTAATTATGTAAGGGAGAAGAAGGACAAGCTACATGTTATAATGTTTGTCCCGAAAATAAATGTTTCGTGGTAAACGCTCTCACTTTTTCTTTTTCTCTTTGGCGGCTTTTTTTTCTTCTTTCTTCTTTTTCTTTTTGTCCTTTTTATCATCGACATCGTCTTTAATCTCTTGATCTTTGGTAGATTCTTTGTGTTTATCTATTACATTTTCAGCTTTATCCTTGTCCCCATTCTTTTTTTCCGGTTTGTCTTTGTTCCCGTTCTTTTTACCTGATTTGTTTTTCTCACCTTTCCCCTTGTCAGATTTGTCTTTGTCCTCTGTATTATCAGATTTGTCTTTCTCTTCAGGCTTTGTATCAGATTTCTCTTTCTCGTCAGGCTTTGTTTCGGATTTCTCTTTCTCTTCTGGCTTTGTGTCGCATTTCTCTTTCTCGTCAGGCTTTGTATCAGATTTGTCTTTTTCATCTTGCTTTATGTCAGAATTGTCTTTCTCTTCTGGCATTGTCTTAGAGTTGTCTTTAACCTCTGGCATTGTCTTAGATTTGTCTTTATCAGTTATTCTTTTTTCGGAGTTGTCTATGTCCCCTACATTAGAATCTGAATTCACTTTACCCGCTGTAATTGTCTCAGATTTGTGTGTTTCCCTATCTCCCCGACTATTTGGCTCTGTATCAGGTGTATTACTATTCGCCTTGGAATCATTAATGGCAACATCTTTGATCGGCGTCAACTCTTTATCTAATTTTTCGTCACCTTCGACATTTTTTTCAGTAGATTCGCTGTTGAGATTAGTTATTGAGTCAGTTGGTGGTTTTCCATTAGAGTTTACTCTGGGGTTAGATTCAAGCAATGCTGGTGAAGAATTAATATCTGAAGGCTCATTAACTTCAGCATCAACAATAGCTGCTTCTAACACATTAATGGATAATCGTTCGTCTTCTTTTAGACCACCATCATCGACAGCTGCTTCAACGGGAACAACCGCCGTATCTTCAATCTTAGCTAGTCGATCGCATTTCTGGATTTGTTTTTCCTTAGCCGAAAGATATCGTGAACATCTAATATAATTGCACTTTTCAGCCAGCTGGGAGGCCTTGTTGTTCTCAAAGTCTTGAAGAAATGGATCACAACCGACTCGGATGAGGGTTCTCAGCACGTGCAGATTGCCATGTTCAGCCGCTGTGTGAAGCGGCGATGCACCGACAGTGTCAGCCTTCAGAGCAGCGCCGTGCAGAAGCAACCAATTGACCAGATCGGTTGAGCCCCCAGCGGCGGCGAAATGAAGCACGGTGCCGCCCTCCGCATCCTGCGCATTCACTAGGTCGGGATGCTCCGCGATCAACCATCGCACGACCCGCTGATGTCCGGATTGGGCGGCCGCGTGTACCGGTAGCATACCGTCCGGGGTCCCCTGATACGGATCGGCCCCGAACACCGCGTCTAACTCCAACACTACGGGTAGATGGCCGTTCTGCGCAGCGAGATACAACGCGCTCATTCCTCCATCAGTGAGCTCGTTCGAAAGAGACTCGTTTCGCTCGTTCAGATAGCGGAGACACTCGAGGTGTCCTCCAGTAGCCGCATAGTGCATGGCTAAAGCGCCACCTCGCGTGCGTTCCTCGAACTTGCAACCTTTTTCGTCTCCTAAGTATTGTAGTATTTCGACGTGACCGAACCGCGCAGCTATGTGGCCGAGCGTTGACCCACTCGTGTCTGTAGCTTCGGCATCACAACCTGCCTCCTCTATGAGCCAACGGAAACACTCAGACCGACCGGTGGCAGCTGCGTCGTGCGCCGGTGTGGCCCCGTTTGTCGCCCGCACGTCTCCACCTAGTTTCGCTTCCTTCACTAGCAACTCCAGCATGTCCATGTGACCCGTGCGAGCGGCGAAGTGAACGCAGGTCGAGCCGAATTTATCCACCATCGTGTTCGAGAGTTTCGCCATATTCTCCCGCAGCAACGAGATGTCGCCATTTGCGGCCGCGAATATAAACCGATCGCTGATTGTCATTGTTACATGAGTTTTATAAGAATTTTTGTTGAAGAATTATTATTAACAAATTATTAG
>JAUCBJ010001396.1:0-34386 GCA_032718475.1 Nemertoderma westbladi | reverse complement strand
ACTTAAATTGACTTATTTACAGATAATGTGCTTATATAATATATATTAATTTCCCCTATTTATTTAACTAGATTTTTACTACTTAATAAATACCTTGACCTAATAATAGTTGAAGATGCCTAATAAATACCGATTACGTTAATATGTTAAATCAATTTAATTCATCCAGGTCCAATTACACAAAATCAAATGATTCATGTACGTACAACAAGGCCAACGGTAAAGGGCGATGGCGACAAGTTACAATTGGAGAAATAAAATAAAATAAAATAAAATAAAATAAAACTAATATTTAGTGGTTATTTGTCGATGACAGCACTAAAATTATTTCAAGAAATTATCTTATGAAAACAAAACAAAGTAAAGTAAGAAGTAAGTATAAAAAAGCAACAAATATATAAAAGTTAAATAATGGAAAAAAAATACTTTTAAGAATTTTTATGAAACTGAAAACTAATGGTGTCGTCGACAAGAAGGCTATGATCATTTCTACAGCATGCGCATGCGCTATTTCGCGATTCAAATAATCACATTAGAAAGTCTGAAAACTCTTTTGTAAAAAGTCTAGAATTGTAAACAGTTTGGTTGAATCTAAAAGTTTGGCTACGCAACGCAATTTGGTTATATGACCGTTGTTCTCCCTTATTATAATTTATTATTGGTATTATGGGTCATTGCCGACATTTGGACGTTGCTACTACATTACTGGTTCAGATTATTAAAATTTATAATTTGACTAAATCAATGAAATGCGGGGATAATATATTATATTCATTAACAATACGTAAACCAAATGTCGATCATATGATAATCAAGGTCAATTGCAAAAGGATTAATAACTAAAAATTAAATTAAAAATAATTTAATCATTAATGGAAATATAAAATCGCTAAGTTATGATTAATATGCCATAATGTTATTTATTCAATATGTACCTCGTATTAGTTTCAACCAAGCCTACATTTATTTACCTAAGAAAGAATTAAATCATGACACCGGCATATAATGAGGTAAAAAAACATTAGGCTTACGGGAAAATAGATCATAGTGGGGGTACGTGCCAAGTAAGGTAATATTAATCACATACAAAGTGATCAATTCTCAGTGGTTGCCGGGATACTAATTATCCAATGAGGCGTAAGTAAGGAACTCCAACCCTGTAACTCTCTGATTATTGGGTTGGAGTTAGCCGCGCACATTGCCAGGCTTCTACTGCGTGCGTGGCTGTGATGCGAAATAACAGCCCCCATATGGGTATCAGTATCTATCAGTAATCTCAACAAAGAGTTCCTTCACCTCAAATAACTTACCGGCGGAAAATCACGTCAGAGCAAATACGGCTGCGTTCTACTGACCATGAGCAATCACAATCAATTATGGAATTCAAATCAATAAAACTTCATTGCATTTGGCCGCATATTGGCCATTAATGTTTATAGCGCTGTTGAGTCATCGCATTAATAAATTTTGCGTTGAAAATTATTCTGGGTGGAGATACATAGAAATATCGGGCCTCTTTTTTATAGAAAGTTCTTTCATGGTGGGTATTTTTCACCATTTCGGAAAGGAGCAGGTTATAGCAACATTGTTTCATTCTTTTGTGTCCACTTTCCCCTTTTAATCACTATGCCGGGCACACGTGTTTTTCTCAAATACGTAAGAAAGTACACCATGTCCAGGAATATAATGTCGTTATTCTGGTACATGCCCCACACCCCACCCCCCACCCCACCCAAAGTTGTTCTACAAATCCTAATGATATTTCATTAAATTTGAAACAGAGAGAATTTCATCTCCTTCCTCCTTCGGGTGAGCAAGAATTTTTATTTTTGCTTTTTTTTTTATTTTTACGTTTGATATTTCGCCACTTACACCGCAGTTATTCTTCAACCTTATAGTGATTTGTTTGCACTGATTGAAAGCTGGCCGTGCAAGGATTCAAAATATCTAAAAACATTTGAATATAGTTGAAAATAGCGGAGTTATGGGCATTCGAAAGTTGTATGTATTTGATTCAGCTGCAGGCCATTTATTCCATTTATTAAATGCATAATATTCTGGAACATTTTGTTTATCTTAAAAGTAGCTGGGCAACAATACAATGCCTATATAATACTACACCATAACCCTTAATACAACAACCATTTTTAGGGGGTCGGAGCCCCCCCCCCCCCCCCCCTAATTTTTTTTCAAATTTTAATAAAATGCTACGAAATTTGGTATGATGATAGATCGACACCTTTTCTTACGGGTGGCCTGGCCGGATTTTTTAATTTATGAGCTATTTCGATACAACAAGCCGTTAAAAATCGTCTATTTCGCAATATTTAGCCACCTCCGTCAGCTTTATTTTTCGTCATTAGAATGAAATCTAGATATCATTAGAACCGCCTTCATCTGCAGATTCTGAATCTGAAACCCGTTGAAAATTTCACCAAGAACTTCCGGAGATATTATCAAAATACTAAGGTGCAAATTTTTGTGACGTAAATCGCTATAATTCTAATGTTTTTTTTACTCAATTCTAGAATATTAATTATGGACAATGAAAAAACAAGATGGAGAGTTTTAAACGCTCAGCTAAATAATAATTAATATTCTAGAATAAAGACAACAAAACATCAGAATTATAGCGATTTACGTCTCTAAATTTACACATTAGTATTTTGATAATATCTTTACCAATTATTGGTTACATTTAAAACGGTTTTCAGATTCGGAATCTACAGACGAAGGCGGTTCTAATGATATCTAGATTACATTTCAAAGACGTAAAATAAAGTCTACGGAGGTGGTTAAACCTTGCTAAGTAGACATATTTTAAAGGATTGTTGTATGGCAATAACTGAGAAATTGAAAAATCCGGCCAGGCCACCAGTAAGAAAATGTGTCGATCTATCATCATACCGAATTTCGTAGCATTTTATTGAAATTTGAAAAAAATTAGGGGGGGGGGGGGGGGGGGGGCTCCGACCCCCTAAAAATGGTTGTTGTATTAAGGGTTATGGTGTACTGTAGATATTCATACATAAGCAAAATGTTCTAGAACATGGTGTATTTATTAAATAAAATAAATGGAAATACATGCATCTTTGTTTTTCGAATGCCCATAACTCAGCAATTCCCCAACCAAATAGAAATATTTTTACATTTTTGAAATCCTTGTACGGCCAGCTTTTCTAACAGTACCAACAAATCATTAGAAGTTTGAATAGTAACTGCAGTTCGACTGTAGCAATACTACCGGCGGTGACACCTTTTTTAGACGCTTGTAGCTAAAGTATTAATGCAAAAATTAATATTCTGGCTCACCCACAAGGCGGTTTATTCTCTCGAGAAATATATGGAAACTACTAATAATTCAGATGGTATTTCTTTCGTGATACTAGTTAATATTCGGATTACGGTGTGCTAAAAATCAACACGTTGTGGGGCCTTCGCGCAGCACGATAGCCTATATAAGTAAGTGTACTAATCTCTATTATATATACATGAATACCGTCATCCCCAATATATCAATGAGTGATGCTTTCAGTTTGCGTTAAAATGGTTTTCAGTTTGCACTTAGAGGCTTTAACTGTCGTAAACCTACTAACTAGGGCTATTTAAGTTAAGTATGACATTTTTAGTTTTACAATACTCGTCTCCTTCATTAACCTCGTTGTGCTCGTCCTGTTTTGTCTCAAAAATTTTTTCTTAAACGCAGACTGACGACTTTTATAACTATGCAAAGTCTCGAAACCGTTCATATCCACTGCAAAACTCGTTGCGTTCGTCCTGTACAACCTGGTCACCAAATATATACCAAATATATACAACAACATTCCAATATCAGTATTGGATAAAATGTCATCCAATATGCTAAACCATGTGGTTAAAGAGTATTGTCAAAACAATACCAGTAATAATGAGTGTAGTCCACGCAGACTCGTACCAATAACTAGCATAAAACATCCACCACCGGTACTGATAAAAATAACATATCGTCCAATATGCTAAACAAGGTTGTTTACGAGTATAGTCCACCCACACAATACTGGTATCATTCATTAGCCTCGTTGCGCTCGTCCTGAAGGCCCCACGCAAATTATATTTGGAACATTTATAAACTTTTACGAAACAACATGTGTACGCCAAGTTTGGTTAGATTTCATGAAGGATTAGCAGAGTTATTAACGTTTAAAAACACGGACTACCGAACGACAGATTTACACACCAATTGAGATTTAGTGGTACCCGTATGATAAGCTCGCTTACTTTCGTGGCTCGCTCCACAATGTTTAAAATTAGGAAATGGCACTTAGAATACGAATGCTAGATGGTTCACCCAACCACACTATGGCTGGGTGTGGGTAAACAATAGTTTTTAACTGTCCAAGTTTACCGCATTCGTAAAAAGAAACAAAGTTTAGTTGTAAAAATACCATATTCAACGTCAGAACACTTTCGCTACGAATATTTAACATTTACATTTTTATATGGATCAATTGATATAGATTTATGAGCATACACCAGATCTGGAAGAAGGCCACTACTATATTTCATAATATTACATATATATGCACTCTCTAGGGTAATAAATTAAAAAAATATACCATGTATTTCCCCTTTTTGTAGTTGACGCCAGATAGAAGATCCCCACTAGGACTTGGGAAAAGTTCCTGCCCTTAATGACTCCGTATAATATAACCAAGTCCACGTAAAGAATTGTGTGCATCAAAGAATTGTGTGCGTCATGTCCTGAGGAAGAATGATGACATGGGGGGGAGGACATGGGATTGAGATACAAAGAAAGATTCCTTTGAAAGAAAATTCATTATCATCCCCACATCCTGTATTTGACATTGAACATCGACATAAGCGTGGCACAAGTTTCCGATGGAATTAATTAAGTACAGTGTCCAGTTGCACCCAGCCACCTACCGCGCTAACCTAGAAAGAGAACGTATGTATCATACCATTGCCATAATGCAGATGGTATAATTTATCTGTTTATCTCGTGAGATTAATAATTTTTTCCTCGAGTTTAATTGCTCGTCTCTTGAATAAATGAAGAAAACATCATTAATAAGAATAAAAGTTGCATAAAATACTAAACGTATGTCATTCTAAACTTAACCAAGAGTTATACTCTGCATCGATTGATTGAACTGTTCATTATCATAATCGATTGACATAAGCCATTTTACTTGGCCCAACCATGTGAAGTACTTTATGCTGCTATATTCATTCACTTTGCAGTTTACATCCATGTGAATAATACCAGATTTTCAACATACCGGGGTTACAGAAAGGCTGAATCTAACCAAAACAATAAATGAATTATCATATGTACAGGTTATAAGATAAATAAGAGCAAAAAACACTTATTAATAAGAAATTTAAAAGATACAAATTCTTCATATACTAATAATAAGAAATTTAAAAGATACAAATTCTTCATATACTAATAATAAGAAATTCAAAAGATACAAATTCTTCATATACTAATAATAAGAAATTTAAAAGATACAAATTCTTCATATACTAGTGGTATATTTAAGTGTGACCGAGAATTTAAATTATTTTAATTACTTCTAATCAAATTACTTTATCCGAAAATGTAAATATAGATACAACTGGAAGTATAAATAGTAATGTGTACGGATGATAATCCAGTAGCGTGTCTAGAACACAGAATAAGTCCTAGGCCCGATTACCGCAATTCCGTGTCAACACTTCGAAATAGTCAACACTTCGAAATGGTCAACACTTCGAAATGGTCAACACTTCTAAAAAAACATGTCAACACTTCAAAATGGTCAACACTTCGTAATGGTCAACACTTCGAAATGGTCAACACATCTAAAAAAACATGTCAAGATTTCGAAATGGTCAACACTTCTAAAAAAAAACATGTCAACACTTCGAAATGGTCAACACTTCGAAAGGAATTTAGAGCCCATATCAACACTTCGAAAAGCCATATCAGCACTTCGAAAAGCCATGCCAACACTTCGAAATGGTCAACACTTCGAAAGGAATTTAGAGCCCATGTCAACACTTCGAAAAGCCATGTCAACACTTCGAAAAGCCATGTCAACACTCCGAAAAGCCATGTCAACACTTGGAAAAGCCATGTCAACACTTGGAAAAGCCATGTCAACACTTGGAAAAGCCATGTCAACACTTGGAAAAGCCATGTCAACACTTCGAAAAGCCATGTCAACACTCCGAAAAGCTATGCCAACACTTGGAAAAGCCATGTCAACACTTGGAAAAGCCATGTCAACACTTCGAAAAGCCATGTCAACACTTAGAAAAGCCATGTCAACACTTAGAAAAGCCATGTCAACACTTCGAAAAGCCATGTCAACACTTCGAAATAATAATGAAATAATATAATAATAGTAATAACGAAAACTAAGTTTCGTATTTAATTTTGTTACAATTTAATTAATTATATTGTATTTAGGATACAATTAAAGCCCGTGTGATATATTTTTCCTGAGCCATTATGCTAGGATATACTATACTGGGATTCACAATGTTTGGGAGTTGATTTCATCAGCAGTGACTTACCACTGTACTGTCTCCGGCGTACTACAGACCTGTGTAGGTAGATTTTTAATTTTATTATATTAACTGAAATGATAGTACCAAAGTTATAAATATATTTCGCAATAATATTTCTTATTACTAAAAAAACTTACATAATTAGTAATTGTTCTTATGTTCTTACTACAGGTAATACCATATGCTAATTCTATAAACCAACCTTAACCATATAGTTACTATTGTATTTGTATTTTAAAATATACTATGTTGACATGGTCTTTCGAAGTGTTGACATGGCCTTTCGAAGTGTTGACATGGCTTTTCGAAGTGTTGACATGGGGTAAAAATTTACAATCAAAATGCGCTCTTCAAATCATAATTTCTAAGTGTTGACGGGTGTAATACATATTACCGATTACTTAAATATGCCAGTCTATCTATCTGACACAGTAGAGATATTAAACGAACGGATGAAGTGGTAGGCATTCACCAGCGGCAGCATAGTGTAAAGATGATAGAAAAAATAAAGAATTGAGGGTCTTTAGCTGGTTATATTATATTAGATAAAGATACAATAGTAAACGTTTTCGACCTACCGACAGACCGGTAGGTCGAAAACGTTTACTATTGTATCTTTATTTAATATAATATAACCGGCTAAAGACCCTCAATACTTTATTTTTTCTATCATCTTTACAGTAGAGATAGGCCCAATACCGTTACATCGGGTATAAATACATAATGTATAGTGTATATTATTACCAATACCAACTACTTTCATTTCCCAGCCTATCTATCACACGAGTTGTCGTGTTGTCGCAGTTACGTTGGCAACGGGGCTCCAAACAATTACTTTTTGTGCCAATGGGGCCTGAAGGTCTGTACTGCCCAAAAACCCGAAAATCAACAACCTGCCCTTGTGAAAACCAATAAAGCTAACCGAACCAAGGCGATTAATATTGTTGAACCTTAACACTCAGCACGCCCTTCTTGTCAAGGTTAAGTGTTGGAGAGTACGCGCTTATTATTACACCCAATAACCACCCACCACCCAATACAATCACTCGATACTTACACTCAACCAATTCAACTAATTGATGCCAACGACCGCTTATATTAATTTATTTTACGAAAGTCAATCATGCATGTGGCGGAAGTTGACAGCTTATTGATATATTTACAAAAAATTGTGGCCCATGTGCGATATCCTGGTCATCCCAGTGACAACGAATGATACATGGATTTGTTAGATTGGATGGGAGATGGGAGGGATGGGAGGGAGGGATGGATAGGGAGAAAAGAAGGAAGGAGGGAAGGGAAATCAAGGAATATTATAATATTTCATTAACGTAAGGGGAGCAGGTTAATGTGGCAGTATTTTCTAACAGAAACAATAAACGACAGTAAGATATGTAGGATATATAGATGATACAGAGAGTTTTTAAATCATGGGAAAGGAACAGGTTACAGTGACGGTGTTTTTTTAACCAAAACAATAAACGATAGTCAGTAAAACATTAAGGGAAAGGAGCAGTTTACATTGGCGGTGTATTCTAACCAAAACAATAAGCAGGACTTTATTTCATAGCGACAAATTTGCGCTGTAGATTACTTTTCCCAATTGCGGTCGAGTGCGCCACTATCTGAGAAAACAATATTAGAGCTAATAAATAGGCATTCAGAACGCCGATAATGTAACAAAATTACTACCTACACAAAGGGCACTCTTCAGCGCGTTTATATTGGCCCATGTGAAGAAAACCGGTACCAGACTTTCTGCCGTTATATTTCACTTTGCAGTTACCCCCATGTGAAGAATACCAGGTTTTCACCAAAAATACAGGTTACAGAAGGGCTGAATTTAACCAGAACAATAAACGAATTAGTATATGTACACGTTCGTGGGGACTTCGCGCAGCACGAGGCCTAGTTATTATATACAAATTAAAATGCAGCGACTGTATCACAAAATCAGGTTTTGAGAAATTTACCCACACCACCAATCAATCAAAGAAAGGTGGACAGTACGTGTTCACCCCTTTTAATCTCCCCCCCCCCCCCCCCCCCCCACCCTTCCCAACCACCAATACATAACCGCGACATCTACCACCCACGGAAGGGTAGCACGAACTTATTTCCAATCGCACGTTAAATATGCAAAGCCAGGTGGTTTATAGGAATATAATAAACGCAGTACTCGTTTTCATTATAAGCCTCTTTGCGTTCGTCCTGTTTTGTATTTAAATATATTTCTTAAACGCAGGCTAGGACGATCTTTATAATAATAATAACTAGGGATGCGATCAATATGTGAAGCCAGGTGGTTTATATAATAATTTAGTCAACGCAGTACTCGTCTTCATTATATGCCTCGTTGCGCTCGTCGCTTGTCCTGTTTTGTCATAAAATATTTTTCCTAAACGCAGACTGACGATCTTTATACAGTTATAACTATGCGAAGTTTCGAAACTGTGCGAGTAACTGTTGATACATCTATGTGGAGATGTGTGATATGTGGAGATGTGTGATACAACGCCAACGCATCTTATGCCGATGTAGTAATATGGGTATTGAAATAATATTAAATCAATGTACACTCTTAAAGCTGCAGCGAAAAAATGTAGCTAATTTCCTAGGTTACATATAAAATAATAATATTATTTTTAAGAACATTAATTTTACTACTTTGCAAAAATTCAATTAAAAAATAACCAGACATATACATTGTGGAATAAACTATTTCAGAAGCCTACAACAGCCATGCCATGGATTGTATTTATGTGGGGCGAGCCACGAAGTGAGTGAGCCTTAGCGTAGTGGTACCATTAATCAACCTGTGGGGCGAGCCACGAAGTGAGTGAGCCTTAGCGTAGTGGTACCATTAATCAACCTGTCGTTCTGTCGTTCTGTCGTTCTGTCGTTCTGTCGTTCTGTCGTGTTCAATTTTAAACGTTAATAACTCGGCCAATCTTTGATGAAATCTATCCAAACTTGGTACACATGTTGTTTGGCAAAAGTTTAGAAATTTTCCAAGTAGAATTTCCGTGTGGCCTTCGAGAAGCTAAGATAATAGCAGTTAATTAGTTAATTAAGTTGATTACGGTGAAAACACCATTTTCAACCTGCCTTTTAAAGGAAATTAATTGTTTTACAGTATAAGATTTAAATAATTATAATTAAAAATTATACAGATGTAATCCACATACGCCATTCTATTATAGTTTTTAATTAGTTCAAGTGATTTGCTTTAATAATTGTGTCTTTAATTGATCTAAAGTAATTAAAACGGCATAAAAAATTGATTCTATTAAATACTGATCATTTATTGGCCAACTTGCAAGTTGGCTGGTACATAGATGGGGGATGTGTGTGTAAGGGAGCCAGTTGCTGGGAATGCCAGTGGAGGGGGGTTGTATGTAACTAGCCACACGGCTGCCAGCTAGACCTAACGAGATTGAAACCTGCATTCCCTACCTCCTATTACACTATAGAGTCTGTGTTCTTTAGTCTCAGGTAATAGACAGATCTCATTTAATGATTGTCAGTCAATAAGATTACCACTGCGCAGAAGGCTTATATCCAAAATTGTTTATTTCTCAAAATATTATGCTTATTATTTTTTGATGGGATTTCTGTGTATTTTAATTGTCTAAGTTTTCAGAGGCATTAACAGTATATTAAATAAATTATTTGAATATCATTCATTACTGCATCGACTGTATTTAGTACTGCGTAGATTATATTCCTATAAACCACCTGGCTTCGCATATTGAACGTGCGATTGGAAATAAGTTCGTGCTACCTTCCGTGGGTGGTAGATGTCGCGGTTATGTATTGGTGGGTGGGAAGGGTGGGGGGGGGGGGGGGGGTGGTGGGGTGGGGTGGGGGTGCAGATTTAAAGGGCTGAACACGTACTGTCCCTCTTTTTTTGATTGATTGGCGGTGTGGTTAAATTTCTAAATTTTACTAATTTATAAAGTTAAATACTGATTTTGTGATACAGTCGCTCGATATTAATTTGTATCTCATAACTGGGCCTCGTGCTGCGCGAAGGCCCCACGAACGTGTCGTTCTGTCGTTCTGTCGTTCTGTCGTTCTGTCGTTCTGTCGTGTTCAATTTTAAACGTTAATAACTCAGCCAATCTTTGATGAAATCTATCCAAACTTGGTACACATGTTGTTTGGCAAAAGTTTAGAAATTTTCCAAGTAGAATTTCCGTGTGGCCTTCGAGAAGCTAAGATAATAGCAGTTAATTAGTTAATTAAGTTGATTACGGTGAAAACACCATTTTCAACCTGCCTTTTAAAGGAAATTAATTGTTTTACAGTATAAGATTTAAATAATTATAATTAAAAATTATACAGATGTAATCCACATACGCCATTCTATTATAGTTTTTAATTAGTTCAAGTGATTTGCTTTAATAATTGTGTCTTTAATTGATCTAAAGTAATTAAAACGGCATAAAAAATGGATTCTCATTAAATACTGATCATTTATTGGCCAACTTGCAAGTTGGCTGGTACATAGATGGGGGATGTGTGTGTAAGGGAGCCAGTTGCTGGGAATGCCAGTGGAGGGGGGTTGTATGTAACTAGCCACACGGCTGCCAGCTAGACCTAACGAGATTGAAACCTGCATTCCCTACCTCCTATTACACTATAGAGTCTGTGTTCTTTAGTCTCAGGTAATAGACAGATCTCATTTAATGATTGTCAGTCAATAAGATTACCACTGCAGAAGGCTTATATCCAAAATTGTTTATTTCTCAAAATATTATGCTTATTATTTTTTGATGGGATTTCTGTGTATTTTAATTGTCTAAGTTTTCAGAGGCATTAACAGTATATTAAATAAATTATTTGAATATCATTCATTACTGCATCGACTGTATTTAGTACTGCGTAGATTATATTCCTATAAACCACCTGGCTTCGCATATTGAACGTGCGATTGGAAATAAGTTCGTGCTACCTTCCGTGGGTGGTAGATGTCGCGGTTATGTATTGGTGGGTGGGAAGGGTGGGGGGGGGGGGGGGGGGGTGGGGTGGGGTGGGGTGGGGGTGCAGATTTAAAGGGCTGAACACGTACTGTCCCTCTTTTTTTGATTGATTGGCGGTGTGGTTAAATTTCTAAATTTTACTAATTTATAAAGCTAAATACTGATTTTGTGATACAGTCGCTCGATATTAATTTGTATCTCATAACTGGGCCTCGTGCTGCGCGAAGGCCCCACGAACGTGTCGTTCTGTCGTTCTGTCGTGTTCAATTTTAAACGTTAATAACTCGGCCAATCTTTGATGAAATCTATCCAAACTTGGTACACATGTTGTTTGGCAAAAGTTTAGAAATTTTCCAAGTAGAATTTCCGTGTGGCCTTCGAGAAGCTAAGATAATAGCAGTTAATTAGTTAATTAAGTTGATTGCGGTGAAAACGCCATTTTCAACCTGCCTTTTAAAGGAAATTAATTGTTTTACAGTATAAGATTTAAATAATTATACTTAAAAATTATACAGATATAATCCCCATACGCCATTCTATTATAGTTTTTAATTAGTTTAAGTGATTTGCTTTAATAAATGTGTCTTTAATTGATCTAAACGTAATTAAACCGCACAATTATTGAGTACAAATTTAATCCTTCCCATTATTGGTCAAGTCTCTGCTGGTGTGGAGCTAGCTGCTGGGAGTTGTGGCTGTAGACTAACCTGAGAGGAATTGTAATAGAGGCAACCAGTATTGCTATTCCAGCCCAATCACTGAATTGTGTTTATTATAGGCTGGACGGGCCGCATAACCGTTCGACTATTACTACTATTGCTATCTCAGTTAAATGACAGATATAATAACATAAATACAATCCATGGCATGGCTGTTGTAGGCTTCTGAAATAGTTTATTCCACAATGTATATGTCTGGTTATTTTTTAATTGAATTTTTGCAAAGTAGTAAAATTAATGTTCTTAAAAATAATATTATTATTTTATATGTAACCTAGGAAATTAGCTACATTTTTTCGCTGCAGCTTTAAGAGTGTACATTGATTTAATATTATTTCAATACCCATATTACTACATCGGCATAAGATGCGTTGGCGTTGTATCACACATCTCCACATATCACACATCTCCACATAGATGTATCAACAGTTACTCGCACAGTTTCGAAACTTCGCATAGTTATAACTGTATAAAGATCGTCAGTCTGCGTTTAGGAAAAATATTTTATGACAAAACAGGACAAGCGACGAGCGCAACGAGGCATATAATGAAGACGAGTACTGCGTTGACTAAATTATTATATAAACCACCTGGCTTCACATATTGATCGCATCCCTAGTTATTATTATTATAAAGATCGTCCTAGCTTGCGTTTAAGAAATATATTTAAATACAAAACAGGACGAACGCAAAGAGGCTTATAATGAAAACGAGTACTGCGTTTATTATATTCCTATAAACCACCTGGCTTTGCATATTTAACGTGCGATTGGAAATAAGTTCGTGCTACCCTTCCGTGGGTGGTAGATGTCGCGGTTATGTATTGGTGGTTGGGAAGGGTGGGGGGGGGGGGGGGGGGGAGATTAAAAGGGGTGAACACGTACTGTCCACCTTTCTTTGATTGATTGGTGGTGTGGGTAAATTTCTCAAAACCTGATTTTGTGATACAGTCGCTGCATTTTAATTTGTATATAATAACTAGGCCTCGTGCTGCGCGAAGTCCCCACGAACGTGTAGTTGTTTATTTATTTACACTATTTTTTGTTGAGTAAATCTTTCTGATAGGGGGGGACTTACTCTGGACGAGCGCAACGATTGAACGACGCTTATAATAATTAAGACGAGTACGGCGTTGATTATATTCATATACACCACCTGGCTTTGCATATTTAACGTGCGATTGGAAATAAGTTCGTTCTACCCTTCCGTGGGTGGTAGATGTCACGGTTATGTATTGGTGGTTGAGAAGGGTGGGGGGGGGGGATTAAAAGGGGTGAACACGTACTGTCCCCCTTTCTTTGATTGATTGGTGGTGTGGGTAAATTTCTCAAAACCTGATTTTGTGATACAGTCGCTTAATTTTAATTTGTATCTCATAACTGGACCTCGTGCTGCGCGAAGGCCCCACGAACGTGTTAGTTTGTATAATGTATTACCCCGCCAGCTGAATAGCTTTTCCTAGTGAATCCTATGGGAATATCTTTAGGGTTACTCGCTGCTATGTTAGGTGGGAGGGATTGATGATAATGAATGAGGAGGGACCCAACAAGCACTACGTTTGTCTATGGACGGGGTCTCCTTATACCAGCTTGCTGGCTTTTATAGTTGAATCATATTATTCTCAAATGACTGAATAGCCCAAATAAAAAAGTTGGTACATACTCGACGAGTTGAAATCGGTGAAATTCGACTTTAAATTTTCAAATATAACCACATCGTGTTTTTGAACGGCTCAACTCTTGACAAGAACTACCCTGGCCTATTAATAGGCAGGTTCGTTAAAAGGTTTAATTTAACAAAATGATGATACAAAGATGCAGTGGGTATTAATTGCTGGGACGCTGAGGGCAGTGGGTTTGTTTTTGGTGGGGTGCCGAGGGAAGTGGGTTTGTTTTTGGTGGGGTGCCGAGGGAAGTGGGTTTGTTTTTGGTGGGGTGCCGAGGGAAGTGGGTTTGTTTTTGGTGGGGTGCCGAGGGAAGTGGGTTTGTTTTTGGTGGGGTGCCGAGGGAAGTGGGTTTGTTTTTGGTGGGGTGCCGAGGGAAGTGGGTTTGTTTTTGGTGGGGTGCCGAGGGAAGTGGGTTTGTTTTTGGTGGGGTGCCGAGGGAAGTGGGTTTGTTTTTGGTGGGGTGCCGAGGGAAGTGGGTTTGTTTTTGGTGGGGTGCCGAGGGAAGTGGGTTTGTTTTTGGTGGGGTGCCGAGGGAAGTGGGTTTGTTTTTGGTGGGGTGCCGAGGGAAGTGGGTTTGTTTTTGGTGGGGTGCCGAGGGAAGTGGGTTTGTTTTTGGTGGGGTGCCGAGGGAAGTGGGTTTGTTTTTGGTGGGGTGCCGAGGGAAGTGGGTTTGTTTTTGGTGGGGTGCCGAGGGAAGTGGGTTTGTTTTTGGTGGGGTGCCGAGGGAAGTGGGTTTGTTTTTGGTGGGGTGCCGAGGGAAGTGGGTTTGTTTTTGGTGGGGTGCCGAGGGAAGTGGGTTTGTTTTTGGTGGGGTGCCGAGGGAAGTGGGTTTGTTTTTGGTGGGGTGCCGAGGGAAGTGGGTTTGTTTTTGGTGGGGTGCCGAGGGAAGTGGGTTTGTTTTTGGTGGGGTGCCGAGGGAAGTGGGTTTGTTTTTGGTGGGGTGCCGAGGGAAGTGGGTTTGTTTTTGGTGGGGTGCCGAGGGAAGTGGGTTTGTTTTTGGTGGGGTGCCGAGGGAAGTGGGTTTGTTTTTGGTGGGGTGCCGAGGGAAGTGGGTTTGTTTTTGGTGGGGTGCCGAGGGAAGTGGGTTTGTTTTTGGTGGGGTGCCGAGGGAAGTGGGTTTGTTTTTGGTGGGGTGCCGAGGGAAGTGGGTTTGTTTTTGGTGGGGTGCCGAGGGAAGTGGGTTTGTTTTTGGTGGGGTGCCGAGGGAAGTGGGTATTGTTGGTCGCGGGTGTTCTTTAGTTAACAATAGGGGTTAACTATCTCTTCTTAATAAAGCTTTTGTAGGTTGTACACCCCCCACCCCCCGCGTTTGTTTCCATACACTTCTAGAATTTTTTATTGCGTTGTTTAAATCATTTAATAGTATGAAAGGGACTGCACTGCGATAACAATTCTTGAATGTTTGTAATTGTTAAAATTAATTTTGTAGAATGTATTGTTTATGCGAAATAAATAAACAATTTTTGAATGAATCCAATTCCCAGAACATAATTAACAAAATGAGAGATGTAACGACGTATGTTTGGAGAATATAATTCATTTTGTAGAATCAGGTGACTTTTAGCAACTTATTGGGCAAGTGACAGCACCCCTATTGTAATTACTCTATTACTTGTAATTAGCGCGGAGGTATAGTTGAGTAGTAAAGGTTCGCTATAGTTATAGTTGAGTAGTAAAGGTTCGCTATAGTTATAGTTGAGTAGTAAAGGTTCGCTATAGTTATAGTTGAGTAGTAAAGGTTCGCTATAGTTATAGTTGAGTAGTAAAGGTTCGCTATAGTTATAGTTGAGTAGTAAAGGTTCGCTATAGGTATAGTTGAGTAGTAAAGGTTCGCTATAGTTATAGTTGAGTAGTAAAGGTTCGCTATAGTTATAGTTGAGTAGTAAAGGTTCGCTATAGTTATAGTTGAGTAGTAAAGGTTCGCTATAGTTATAGTTGAGTAGTAAAGGTTCGCTATAGTTATAGTTGAGTAGTAAAGGTTCGCTATAGTTATAGTTGAGTAGTAAAGGTTCGCTATAGTTATAGTTGAGTAGTAAAGGTTCGCTATAGTTATAGTTGAGTAGTAAAGGTTCGCTATAGTTATAGTTGAGTAGTAAAGGTTCGCTATAGTTATAGTTGAGTAGTAAAGGTTCGCTATAGTTATAGTTGAGTAGTAAAGGTTCGCTATAGTTATAGTTGAGTAGTAAAGGTTCGCTATAGTTATAGTTGAGTAGTAAAGGTTCGCTATAGTTATAGTTGAGTAGTAAAGGTTCGCTATAGTTATAGTTGAGTAGTAAAGGTTCGCTATAGTTATAGTTGAGTAGTAAAGGTTCGCTATAGTTATAGTTGAGTAGTAAAGGTTCGCTATAGTTATAGTTGAGTAGTAAAGGTTCGCTATAGTTATAGTTGAGTAGTAAAGGTTCGCTATAGTTATAGTTGAGTAGTAAAGGTTCGCTATAGTTATAGTTGAGTAGTAAAGGTTCGCTATAGTTATAGTTGAGTAGTAAAGGTTCGCTATAGTTATAGTTGAGTAGTAAAGGTTCGCTATAGTTATAGTTGAGTAGTAAAGGTTCGCTATAGTTATAGTTGAGTAGTAAAGGTTCGCTATAGTTATAGTTGAGTAGTAAAGGTTCGCTATAGTTATAGTTGAGTAGTAAAGGTTCGCTATAGTTATAGTTGAGTAGTAAAGGTTCGCTATAGTTATAGTTGAGTAGTAAAGGTTCGCTATAGTTATAGTTGAGTAGTAAAGGTTCGCTATAGTTATAGTTGAGTAGTAAAGGTTCGCTATAGTTATAGTTGAGTAGTAAAGGTTCGCTATAGTTATAGTTGAGTAGTAAAGGTTCGCTATAGTTATAGTTGAGTAGTAAAGGTTCGCTATAGTTATAGTTGAGTAGTAAAGGTTCGCTATAGTTATAGTTGAGTAGTAAAGGTTCGCTATAGTTATAGTTGAGTAGTAAAGGTTCGCTATAGTTATAGTTGAGTAGTAAAGGTTCGCTATAGTTATAGTTGAGTAGTAAAGGTTCGCTATAGTTATAGTTGAGTAGTAAAGGTTCGCTATAGTTATAGTTGAGTAGTAAAGGTTCGCTATAGTTATAGTTGAGTAGTAAAGGTTCGCTATAGTTATAGTTGAGTAGTAAAGGTTCGCTATAGTTATAGTTGAGTAGTAAAGGTTCGCTATAGTTATAGTTGAGTAGTAAAGGTTCGCTATAGTTATAGTTGAGTAGTAAAGGTTCGCTATAGTTATAGTTGAGTAGTAAAGGTTCGCTATAGTTATAGTTGAGTAGTAAAGGTTCGCTATAGTTATAGTTGAGTAGTAAAGGTTCGCTATAGTTATAGTTGAGTAGTAAAGGTTCGCTATAGTTATAGTTGAGTAGTAAAGGTTCGCTATAGTTATAGTTGAGTAGTAAAGGTTCGCTATAGTTATAGTTGAGTAGTAAAGGTTCGCTATAGTTATAGTTGAGTAGTAAAGGTTCGCTATAGTTATAGTTGAGTAGTAAAGGTTCGCTATAGTTATAGTTGAGTAGTAAAGGTTCGCTATAGTTATAGTTGAGTAGTAAAGGTTCGCTATAGTTATAGTTGAGTAGTAAAGGTTCGCTATAGTTATAGTTGAGTAGTAAAGGTTCGCTATAGTTATAGTTGAGTAGTAAAGGTTCGCTATAGTTATAGTTGAGTAGTAAAGGTTCGCTATAGTTATAGTTGAGTAGTAAAGGTTCGCTATAGTTATAGTTGAGTAGTAAAGGTTCGCTATAGTTATAGTTGAGTAGTAAAGGTTCGCTATAGTTATAGTTGAGTAGTAAAGGTTCGCTATAGTTATAGTTGAGTAGTAAAGGTTCGCTATAGTTATAGTTGAGTAGTAAAGGTTCGCTATAGTTATAGTTGAGTAGTAAAGGTTCGCTATAGTTATAGTTGAGTAGTAAAGGTTCGCTATAGTTATAGTTGAGTAGTAAAGGTTCGCTATAGTTATAGTTGAGTAGTAAAGGTTCGCTATAGTTATAGTTGAGTAGTAAAGGTTCGCTATAGTTATAGTTGAGTAGTAAAGGTTCGCTATAGTTATAGTTGAGTAGTAAAGGTTCGCTATAGTTATAGTTGAGTAGTAAAGGTTCGCTATAGTTATAGTTGAGTAGTAAAGGTTCGCTATAGTTATAGTTGAGTAGTAAAGGTTCGCTATAGTTATAGTTGAGTAGTAAAGGTTCGCTATAGTTATAGTTGAGTAGTAAAGGTTCGCTATAGGTATAGTTGAGTAGTAAAGGTTCGCTATAGTTATAGTTGAGTAGTAAAGGTTCGCTATAGTTATAGTTGAGTAGTAAAGGTTCGCTATAGTTATAGTTGAGTAGTAAAGGTTCGCTATAGTTATAGTTGAGTAGTAAAGGTTCGCTATAGTTATAGTTGAGTAGTAAAGGTTCGCTATAGTTATAGTTGAGTAGTAAAGGTTCGCTATAGTTATAGTTGAGTAGTAAAGGTTCGCTATTTAAGGAGCTGATATAATAATTTATTTAGTATCGATCAGATACTTTGAGATTAAAACAAGTATATAATCATGTATATTTTCATATTAATTAATATTCACGGTTTACGAGCACTATAATTTACAATTGTACGGGGTCCTTTTTATAAAAAAGGCTCTCACGGTACAGATATGAATAAAATTGCTAGAAAGTTGTTTTACTAGTTATATGGTTAGCAAGCATGAAAAATTTCGTTGAATATCACTCATTTTTGACAAAGTTATTGTGGAACAAAGAAAAATGGTATCATCTAAAATAGCGGGAAGGTTTGAATTGTTCCTTAAACTTTAAACACCCAAATCTCAGAATGACGTTTTTTCATGAAAAAGGCTAATTTCCCCACCAATTTTAAGTGAAATATGTTGAAATTTGGTACACTTATTAAGATTACCCTTCTCCATACTTCTTCTGAACAAATTTGGTTGGAAATGCCCTGGAGTCTTTTTATATCAAAAAGGCCCAAAAAAGCCCTTTTTGGGGCCTTTTTGTTCTAAAAAGGGTCCAGAGCATTTGAGGCAAAATTTGTTCAGAAGTATTGGATGCAGGGGTCTTCTGAACTTTTATTCCAAATTTCGACAAATTTCAACAAACATTGGTGGAGAAATAGTCCTTGGCGCAAAAAGGCATTTTTGGCCATTACAGAGCCATTTTGGGGCCAATTTTAAAAATATTTGGTTTGGTTATTCTCACACAGTCCAGACGATGTTTAGTAGCACAAAAAATAATTTTTACCAAATTTTATGGTCCAGAGACACAAATGTTTTTAAATGATAACAAGAAAATGGTGTGTGAGCTTATTGAGAATGTTTTTGATTTTTTCCTATCTAAATAAATAAATACGGTACAAGTACGTGTAATGCAAATTTATGTTAATACATATAAAATAACTTACTTTTTTGTGCTATTGTTTTATAAAGTATATCTAGTATATAAATAAAGTAGATCTTTAGTCTATTTCGTGGTTTACATTTAGTTTGTGTATATAAAGTATATTATTGTGATGGTAATAATTTAAATTGAATTATCGTCTGGAGGGGCCGCAAAACCGTCACTACTACTACTGTGAGGTTCAATTTGGCAATATTGGGCAAGTGACCTATTGGAAACAAGAATTAATGCCGCCACAGAAAACACACAGCCGTGCACTGTGTCCAGTGTTAATGTCCAGCTTTGGTCCACTGTGTCCAGTGTTAATGGCTGGTTATCATAACCAGACGGTTGTTATAGTAACCGGCTGATCCCACCGATGGCGATCGTGTGCCTACAATTCTAGCACAATAATGTATGACAAGTAGCAATATTACCAACAGCCTAAAAATACATTAAAATGACAATTATTCGATAAAAAAAAGTATAAGCGCAAAAACACGGTGTTTTTCATTCATTTTCTGTTTAGTGAATTTCAACTACTCTGTCTGCTTGGTTGACGAGTTGAAACGAAGGACTTGCCAACGAGTTGAAAACTATAGGGCTAAATTTCGCTAAAGGAAATGATTGGTAGTATTTTTCTGTTTTGATTTATTGTGATAATCTTGTATGTCTTTGCAAAATCGCATGTATAAAAACATTAATATCACATGACTATCATTAATTATTAATTAATTAATATCATATGACTACAATAAGTTTTTGCAAACAAACTCCGAATTTAATGATTCTTCAAATGGCATGTTATACTGAGGCATATGCTTGACAGACGACATCCGTTATAATATTAGGTATTTACAACAATCTATAATGTTAAAAGTCGATAGGTATTCCATTATCCCGTATTGGACGTTACCGGTGTATTCCTGTTACACCAGAAACCGGTGAATTTCTATTAAATCTGTGTAGCTGGAATCTCATTGGTGCGGGTCCCTTTCGGTTTTCCCCGGGTGTCAATCATTGCGTATATTATTGCCGCTGCGACGCTGCCGGCCATGGGACCAGCCCAGAAAATCTGATAAAATAAATATTTAACGTTTATAATATTTAATTAATTTCAAGATGACATGAGTGTGTAAGGATAAATTTCTAAGAATATACGGGGGTTGGGGTGACCATCTATAAATTAAATCCTATGTTAAAAAATTCATGTCAGCGGATTTTGGGTCCGCTGAACGGATCTGACTTACTTAGGATACTGTACGCAACGGTCGAGGGAAGGTGGTTGTCGGGAAAGAATCATGATTGGTGGTCACAACTGGTGCACCCACTTACTTACTCACACATTCACATTGGTGCACCGATTTACTTAACTACTCACACATTCACATTGGTGCACCCATTTACTTAACTACTCACACATTCACATTGGTGCACCCATTTACTTAACTACTCACACATTCACATTGGTGCACCCATTTACTTAACTACTCACACATTCACATTGGTGCACCCATTTACTTAACTACTTCACACATTCACATTGGTGCACCTATTTACTTAACTACTCACACATTCACATTGGTGCACCAATTTACTTAACTACTCACACATTCACATGGTGCACCCATTTACTTAACTACTCACACATTCACATTGGTGCACCCATTTACTTAACTACTCACACATTCACATTGGTGCACCCATTTACTTAACTACTCACACATTCACATTGGTGCACCCATTTACTTAACTACTCACACATTCTCATTGGTGCACCCATTTACTTAACTACTCACACATTCTCATTGGTGCACCCATTTACTTAACTACTCACACATTCTCATTGGTGCACCCATTTACTTAACTACTCACACATTCACATTGGTGCACCCATTTACTTAACTACTCACACATTCACATTGGTGCACCCATTTACTTAACTACTCACACATTCTCATTGGTGCACCCATTTACTTAACTACTCACACATTCCCATTGGTGCACCCATTTACTTAACTACTCACACATTCACATTGGTGCACCCATTTACTTAACTACTCACACATTCACATTGGTGCACCCATTTACTTAACTACTCAAACATTCACATTGGTGCACCCACTTACTTAACTGCTCACACATTCACATTGGTGCACCCATTTACTTAACTACTCACACATTCACATTGGTGCACCAATTTACTAAACTACTCACACATTCAAATTGGTGCACCCATTTAATTAACTAGTTACACATTCACATTGGTGCACCCATTTACTTAACTACTCACATATTCACTTTGGTGCACCCATTTACTTAACTACTCACACATTTACATTGGTGCACCCATTTACTTAACTACTCACACATTCACATTGGTGCACCCATTTACTTAACTATTCACACATTCACATTGGTGCACCCATTTACCTAACTACTCACACATTCACATTGGTGCAACCATTTACTTAACTACTCACACATTCACATGGTGTACCTATTTACTTAATTACTCACACATTCACATTGGTAACTACTCACACATTCAAATTGGTGCACCTATTTACTTAACTACTCACACATTCTCATTGGTGCACCCATTTACTTTACTACTCACACATTCACATTGGTGCATCCATTTACTTAACTACTCACACATTCACATTGGTGCATCCATTTACTTAACTACTCACACATTCACATTGGTGCACGCATTTACTTAACTACTTACACATTCACATTGGTGCACCCATTTACTTAACTACTCGAACATTCACATTGGTGCAACCATTCACCAGCTACTCAACCATTGGCCCACCCAATTACCAGCTACTCACCCATTGGCCCACCCATTTATCTGCTACTCACCCATTGGTCCACCCATTTACCATCTACTCCACCATTTGTCCTCCTATTTACCAGCTACCCACCCATTGGTCCTCCCATTTACCAGCTACTCACCCATTTGTCCTCCCATTTGCACAGCTACTTACCCATTGGCCCACCTATTTACCAGCTACTCACCCATTTGCCCACCCATTTACCATTTAATAACCCATTGGTCCTCCTATTTGCACAGCTACTCCCTCAATGGCCCACCCATTTACAAGCTACTCACCCATTTGTCCTCCAATTTGCACAGCTACTCACCCATTGGCCCCCCATTTACCACTTACTAACCCATTGGTCCTCCCATTTGCACAGCTACTCACACATTGGTCCACCCAATTACCAGCTACTAACCCATTGGCCCACCCATTCATCAGCTACTCACCCATTGGTCCACCCATTTACCATCTACTCCACCATTTGTCCTCCTATTTACCAGCTACCCACCCATTGGTCCTCCCATTTACCAGCTACTCACCCATTTGTCCTCCCATTTGCACAGCTACTTACCCATTGGCCCGCCTATTTACCAGCTACTCACCCATTTGCCCACCCATTTACCATTTAATAACCCATTGGTCCTCCTATTTGCACAGCTACTCCCTCAATGGCCCACCCATTTACAAGCTACTCACCCATTTGTCCTCCAATTTGCACAGCTACTAACCCATTGGTCCTCCCATTTTAAAGCAACCACGGCCGGTCCGAAACTCCTGGCTGGATTAACAGATGTTCCTGTGTACTTTACACCAATGAGATGGGCCACAAACACAGCTGTGCCAATAGCAAAAGCGGCGTCTGCCGGGGCTTTATTCTTTGAGTTGGTACTGGAAAACACCTAAATCAAACAACTTCAGTTTAACAAGAAAGAAAGAATGAAGGCTAAGCTCTCGCATGTATTGGTGATTATCCGCATGGGAAACCCCTGGCGGACGTTTATACAGCGTGTTTTTTGATTACACGAAAGCCTTTGACTCGGTAAATCGTGAAAAACTGTGCTCAAAATTGTTCGTTTTGGGAGTCAGTCGGAAATTCATTATCGCCCTTTGGGCAAGTTTCAGTTTCAGTTTCAGTTTATTTATTTCACTAATACATATATAAAGTACATACAATATACATAACAAAAAAAATTACAATCAAAATTTACGTATTTAAAAACAGTTAATTTCCTGGAAATAAGTGCCGGAGTGCGAAATTTGTCGCAATAATTGCGACAAATTATATATGCATCTGCATCGGCCAGTTTGTTACAGACCCGATTCCTCAAATGGTTGGAGTCATACAGGGAGACAAACTGTCCCCACTACTCTTTAGCTTATTTATCTGTGACCGCCCAACTGTTCTTGCTGGATTTTCTGTCATTGTTGTGTTATACGCAGACGATCTGGCAATTTATGGTAACTCATTAGAATCTCGACAATCTGCAATCGACCGGAGCGCAATTTACTGTGATGAGCTTTCGGTAAACCAAAGCAATAAAATTCCGGAGAGGAGGCCGACTATGTAAATCCGATAAGTTATTCTATAAAGGCGAACCTATCGAATTCGTTTCAATTACCTTGGAGTGGTACTGACAACGAAAAACTCGGGATCAGGTCACTATAATCATCTACATAACCGCGGTATAGCGTCCTGCATGCGACTTGCGACCACTCTCGACATGTGAGTGGTCGTGTGATGTCGGGTGATGTTGGACTCGACACAGCAAATAAAATATGGGCTCTAGTTGGACTTCCGGCAACAGTACACGGCTGCACCACATTTACAGATGTCCGCTGGTCTCAACTATCCCAGCTACCACATGTTGTGAAAGTAAGAGGCTTCTTCTATAAACTGTGGTGTGGCCTCAGTAAGTTTGCTTCAAACACGAGAATATTGGAGGCGGTTGACAATCCGGCATCTGCGCTGATAAAAACGCTACCTCACAAAATAACGTCGCCGTTTGGCATCACAGTTTATATCAAACGGTTTCCACCATAAGTTATGTAATAAGAACTGTTGGCGGCCGGATAGCGGATGTATATGGAAGTTTTGCAAAGAGTCTGCATCAGACGTTTCTCATGCAATATGTTGTACTGTACGTCCATGCCACAGAAGACAACACCACTACGCCTGGCATATCACTTACGGGATCTAGATTTAATTAATTATTTAAATATGTATCATCATTAATAATCAATAATTATTGTACTTTGTTTCACCATCACTATCCATGTGGATAATATACGCCTCACATTCATTCATTGGTGATTATTAGGCTACATATATATTTAGATCTGCTTGATCTGCTAGGCAAAAAATGAACAAAAGAAGTAACCAGCACTTTTCATTTTGAACACAAAATTTTTGATTCACTTATACGATGCTATAAATTCAGACTTTCAGGTTTTCTAGGGCGCTGATTCTAATGGAATACATTTCCAATTTGCCAGATTATTGCTACTCGTATTATTCGGCGCAATATGGTAAATTTTGGTGCTACCACCAAATTTCGTACCCATCACCAAAAAGTACAGTTTGAGATGTCCAGTGGGGTTTTTATTGATTCCATCGGATTCAGGTCCCTCAAATGCCGGTATTACGCGAGAAGCGAGATGATACTATCTATTGATCAATTTATGTATTTTCAAAAATTTGGTGCTGGCACAACAATTTTCACCCACCGGCAAACAATACAAGTTTGAAACTCTTCTGCAATTTTTATTTATTCCATTGAATTCAGAACCCTCACAAACCCGTATAACGCAAGAAACAAGGTGACGCAATCAATTGATAAATTTGATGGTTTTCAAAATTTGGTGCTAGCACCAAAATTGGCACCCACTTCCGAAAAATATCAGTTTGAGATGTCTAGTTAGATAATTATTTATTCCATTCAATTCAGAACCGCCATAAACCTATAAAACGAGAAATAATTTGTCACAAGCAATTGAACTATTGAATGGATTTTAAAAATTTCGTGCTGGCACCAAATTTTGCACACAGCACCGAAAAATACAAGTTGGAAACGCCCGGTCCTACGAATTACCCCAAAATACCCCAAAACACCCCAAAATACCCCAAAACACCCCAAAAGACCCCAAAATAGTATAAAACTACCCCAAAATACCCCAAAATAGTTTAGAATTACCCCAAAATACCCCAAAATAGTTTAGAATTACCCCAAAATACTTTTTTTTCAGCCTTTGTTTTGGAAATTTAATTTACCCCAAAATATGGCAAAATGACGAATTACCCCAAAATAATGACGAATTACCCCAAAATAATTAAAATTTTTTTCTTCACTCTCGTTTATTGTTTTGGTTAAAAAAACTTGCCACTGTAACCTGCTCCTTTCCCTCGCTGTTAAAAAACATGGTTAGCTTATTTTGGGGTATTTTGGGGTAATTTTTTAGCCTTTTTGGGGTATTTTGGGGTAATATTTGACTATTTTGGGGTATTTTGGAGTATTTTGGGGTATTTTGGGGTGTTTTGGGGTATTTTGGGGTAATTCGTAGGACCCGAAACGCCTGGTGCAACTCGTATAAATTCCATCGAAACCAGAACCCCAAAAACCCACATTGCGTAAGAAACAGGTTCAAACAATCAATTTTCAATTTACAAAATTGACTTATTTTAAAATTTGGTGCTGGCACCGAAATTTGGCACCCGCTGAAAAAAACAAGTTTGAAATTTCTAAATTAATTTATATGAATTCCATCTAATTCCAACACCAAAAAACCGGTGTAAATAAAAAATGGAGATGTTTCAAAATCATATTTCATGAAATGTAATTTTCAAAAAGTCTCAAAAAAAGTGCCAAAAGTAGGGTTAAAAAATGGTGCTATAACTCGAAAACTTTCCAATATTTTTGAAAACCGTTTTCACTATTAGGAAGACAGTTAATTTTTAGGGAAATTCATAAAATTTCAGATTCGACGATTACAACGATTGTTATACCAAAAAATCACGGGTGGGGGGGGGGGGGGGGGTGGGGGTCATATTGAACCCCCCCCGGGTTTAATAGGGTTAAGTTAAAAATGAACTTCTAAATAAGTTACTAGATACTTACTGTCATAACCAAAACAAAAGTAAAGATTATTTCTATAGACAAGCCATTGATCATGCTGACCCCGGGCTGTAGTCCATTACAGGCCATAGCAACAGCCTCATCTCCCTTCAATCCCTTAGCGACTAGCGCAGCCACTGTGGCGCCAATCAACTGGGCGATAATATATAGCAGAGTACGGATAATAGATGTCTTAGCCAATAGGAGAAGTCCGATAGAAACAGCTGGATTGAGATGAGCGCCGCTGATTGGGCCAAATATCTGTATGGTGATAGCCAATCCGAACCCGATGGCGGCTGCGATGAAGAGGATATGGTCCGGACTCAATCCCGTATCGAATGAGGTGGTAGCGGTGGCCATTATAATGAAAACGAAAGTAAAAGTTCCCAGGAGTTCGCCAGCTACACCCTGCCAGAAAGGGATGCTTACAACTTCTTTGAAATTAAACAACTTCGACAAAATCTCCATAATGAAAAAGGATCTGACAAAAAATTTAGTAACTGTACAGAAAACTAATAAATAAAAACTAATTAGTATTTATGTTGTAATACTACTACTACTAGGATCGGCATGCTGCATTGCAGCTGCATTTTTAAGAATGCTGTGCCGGCTGGTCAACAAAATTGCACCGCCACAACTCCCTATCACCCATGACATTTGCTAGATCATCCGCATCTTTAAGGCCAGTGTCCTTTAAGATGCGTCTCAAGAAAGTCATGGGCTGTCCACCATGCTTATTCACTCCATGAGGCTGCCAAAGTACAAGATTATGCACTGGCTGGTCCTCACGGCGAAAGCAATGTCCTGCAAAGCGGAGGCGATTTTGTTCTAGTGTCAAGCTTGGGGGAACCAATGAGACACCTCCAATGTTATATAGTGTCTGGTTGGAGATGTGTGCATTGTACTTGACACAATGAACCCGGCGTAGCATTCTTGTGAATGTGCCATCCAGAGATTTGGTGTCCTCAGCCCAGCATGGACTCCCGTAGAGGAGTACTGGAACTACTGCTGCTCTAAATAATCGGACCTTAAGTTTCCGATTAATTCTCGGTGACTTCCAAATCCTGGAAAGCCTATTCAAGGCTGCCCATGCCTTTCCCTTACGTATTCGAAGGTCCTCACCTGACTTCCGGATCCATGATCCCAGGTAACAGAAGTCGTCCACATGCTCAAGCATACCATCCTTTGAGCTTATGCTCATCCGATCAGAGACTTGCTGAGGACTTTCAAAGTTAACTGTCAGAATTTTGGTCTTTCTGGAGTTAATAAAAAGACCAACACTAGAAGCAGCATGTTCTAATGAGCTGAGGAGCCGTTGGGCTCCCTCTAATGATTCTGAGAGTACTCCTAAGTCATCAGCAAAGTCTAGATCAGTTAGGTACTTGGCAGGATTTCCTCGACTACTGGAGCCAGTAGGTGGAGTTATCATCACCCCATCATCATTATAATGATCTAAGGACATGCGTAGAACATAGTCAACCACAATAATGAACAAGAATGGTGCAAGTGTGTCTCCTTGGAGGACGCCCCATAACACTTCAAATGGTTCTGTGTCACCGTCAACAGTAGACACAAATGTTGTCGAACCATCGTATACTGATCTGATTGCTGCAATAATTTCATCAGGAATCCCATATAATGAAAGTATGCTGAACATACGTGAGCGAGAGACTGAATCAAAGGCCTTGAAGAAGTCAACAAAGATAACAGCCAGATGCCTGTCTTTCTTTTTTGATAACTCTTCAATTATCCTTCTAAGTGCCAAAATGGGCTCCATGGTCCCACGACCTTTACGGAACCCATTCTGATTTCCACGGAGCAGTCTCTCAATGGGATCCCTGATGCGATTTAATAGAATCCTATTGTATAGCTTTGCAGCAATCGAGATCAATGAGATTCCCCGAAAAGAACCATAGAGTGTTAGGTTGCCCTTCTTGGGAACTGGCACCAACTTATTTGTTTTCATTTCTTGTGGGACTCTTGTTGTTCGGTACATGTCTACTATGATGGGATAGATGAGCTTTAAACACTCAGGTATTTTAAAGACCTCAGGGGGAACACCATCTACTCCACTGGCACGATTGGTCTTAATGCTCTTTGCAGCAGCCTTCACTTCTACAAAGGAGATATCGCCAATGGGAATATCTGGGAGTACAGACTCAGACACTTTTACTTCTATAAAGTTATCAGGCAATACCCTGTCATTATTGAGGAGCTTTTCAAAGTGGGCTTTCCAACCATTGAGGCGATCGGCTGGTGATTCAGCCTTAACCTTGGTGGTTGGTTGGCTTTTCCGCCCAGTAAGCAGATTGATCGATTTCCATGCCTGGGATGATTGCCTGCTGTCGTCAGCATCATTGATGGCATCAACCTGTTGGTTTATTAGCTCCTATAGATTAGCAGAGTACTGCCTGTTCAGGGACCTAGATGCAGCCTTAACTGCATTCTTGGTCGCTGTAGTCTGTTTGAGTCGGGACTCTTTCTGCGCCTTATGAAGGTCATTTCGGCACTTCGGTTTCGAGGGTATACAGGAACTGTTTCTGCAGCTGCTAACTTAACTGCTTCTGTAAAGGCAGTATAACCCTCACAGTGATCTGCCGCCTCAGAGGCAAGAGCCTCATACCTGTTGCTCAGCTGTAGTGTGAAGCTGGATCTCACACTTGGCTGTTGCAACAGAGAGGACCAGTCATGCCGCGGCAAGGCAGATTTCGTTGTTCTGCTAGCACGCAGACTAAGTCTTACCTTGGCCACAATAAGGCGGTGATCACTGGAGAAGGGTCGAAGTGTAAATGCATTACAGTCTTGTATAGAGCTCCTGTATTTCCTACGAAACAGAATATGGTCTATCTGGGACTTGTGACCACTGGGTCCACTATGAATCCATAGCTTTCCAGTTCGCTTTTGAACTGGGTTCCAGCCGAAAACAATCCATTTCCAGAGATAAAATCCTGAAGATGGACAGAATTTCGGTTAACACTATTGCTATAGACGAAGGGCGATGTAGGTGATTGATGCAGACTTGCATTAAAGTCTCCTAGGTATGTTAAGAATGCATGCTGATCCACTCCATCAGTAGCTGCTTGTAGATTGTGGTAGAAATTTTCCACCTCCTCTACAGGGGCAACACTAGTTGGAGAGTAGCACACAATCAGAACCACCTTAGGAAACTTCTTAGCCAGTCTTCCAGAACATGAGAAGTGGCAACGGATGATGCGATTAGAGATTTGGTCTATTTTGTCCAATGCTGCATGTGCAGTTGGATTCATCAATAGACCAATTCCACCATTGCCACTATCATCTGCTGACGCGAGGGCGAGTCGCCAACCGCCCCCCATGTCCTTAATCAGAACCTCATCAGTCTGTCCAGTCTGCATTCGGTGCTCTTGAACACCCACTGCGCTAAGAGAAAGCTTATCTGCCAAGGCAGTCAGCTCACCTTGTCGCATTGGGGACCCGAGTGTTAGGGTATTTACTGAGGCTAGTCTTGTGACTTGCCTCAGATTCACCAATGGCTTTGTTGGTCGGGGTGGAACATGAGAGTAGCCTCCAACTCCAGAATCCCTCTCCCCATCACAATCTGGCCTTCCTGGTGACCCAGGGTTTGGGCCAGAAAGGTCATCAGGAAAGGGACTCAAAGAATTGTTGGCTGCTCTCTCTCCAGTAGGGGGTGAGACAGGCAGCCGGTCAGGAGTTAACTGACGCCTGTGAGGCCGATGATTGTGTCCGGTAATTCCACTGGCCTCTAGTGGCCGGACCTCCGCATTGCTAATGTAATCCATAGTGGGGGTTGGGGGGTGCTTTTTTGCCGAGTCAGCTCTCGGGGCAAATACCACACCCTGGTTTGCCATTCCACAGGGTGGGTGTCGCAATGGAGTCAGATATGAGGCCCATCACCCATATCTACTCTGGCGCACATGACCCACCATTGGCTGTTGCAGCTCATCTGCTGGGTCATGCCCTGTACCCTTGCTGCCAGGTGCAGGTCGCAGTGAAGTGCTCTCAGAGTGGACATGAGAACACTCTGCTCCTGACCAGCCATTGGTAGATCACCATCTGCCTGGTCAGGCCATATACCCCTGCCGCCAAGTATATGGGTCCTTAATCCAGGACCAAGGGCGTCCTTATCCCAGAACGAAGGGGGTCCTAGTTACAGGACCAGATTTGCCCTAGTAAGATGGTCTATGCAGCTACAGGTGGCACCTCCTTTATGCTGCATGGAGGTGGCAAGTTTTCTTGATCAATGACATATAATACCTGACCTGACCTGATGTTGTAATACCTACATCTTTGGAAAATGTTAGGCCTCTTTTCAAATATATCGTCGGTAAAAAGGCAAAAGGGCATTTAGTAAAAGGGCATTTAGTAAAAGGGCATTTAGTAAAATGGCATTTAGTAAAAGGGCATTTAGTAAAAGGGCATTTAGTAAAAGGGCATTTAGTAAAAGGGCATTTAGTAAAAGGGCATTTAGTAAAAGGGCATTTAGTAAAAGGGCATTTAGTAAAAGGGCATTTAGTAAAAGGGCATTTAGTAAAAGGGCATTTAGTAAAAGGGCATTTAGTAAAAGGGCATTTAGTAAAAGGGCATTTAGTAAAAGTGCATATAGTAAAAGGGCATTTAGTAAAAGGGCATTTAGTAAAAGGGTATTTAGTAAAAGGGCATTTAGTAAAAGGGCATTTAGTAAAAGGGCATTTAGTAAAAGGGCATTTAGTAAAAGGGCATTTAGTAAAAGTGCATTTAGTAAAAGGGCATTTAGTAAAAGGGCATTTAGTAAAAGGGCATTTAGTAAAAGGGCATTTAGTAAAAGGGCATTTAGTAAAAGGGCATTTAGTAAAAGGGCATTTAGTAAAAGGGCATTTAGTAAAAGGGCATTTAGTAAAAGGGCATTTAGTAAAAGGGCATTCATGCAGCGGATTCCTGACATGTCCTCCACTTTCTGGGGAAATATTAAAGCCTGATGTGGTTTTGACTTGTTCTAGGCGCCTAGAACAATGCGTATAGGCGCGATACAAATATTATTATTAACAAGTTGAATTGGTAATGTACCATAATGGCATGCTGGAAGCCTGTGATTGGTTACTTTGGCTAGAAATATGTATTAAATGGGCGACGCATCTAATATTTTGTAATTATAATTTTAATTATATTTTTTAACAATAGATGACTTACCAGTGGACCCCGGGCTATAGTTATTACTACTATAACTATGTACTGTTGTAGGTAGGTTATGATGCTGTCTAAAATATTAGCCAGCATAAATCATAATGAAATTTGTCTTACAATCAATAATGTTAGAATTAATAAACTACGTAAATAAACAACTGTAAGTGAAAGCAGGCCAATATTATATCGTAATACTGGACTGGAGTTGGTTAGGCCACATATGTATGTAAATGTAGGCCTAATTATTGGCTCTTACTGATACTCGCATTGTGAAACTGTATCTCCGTATAATAGCGATGGCCCGCCCTATATTGGCATCAAATACATTCTTTGTAGTAGAAATCAGATCACCCCTCCCCACTCCTATAACCCTTTCTAGTCAACCAATAAGAGGTTAAATCATTCATGTATTTTTGTGCACCATATGGTGGTTAGCGGAAATATATTGTAATGAGAAATAAATCATTACAAACGATTCCATTATTGTATGTGCGGGTCTCTCAGGTGCGCAATAATTATAGCGGCACAACGTCGATGATTTACATCGACATTGTGCCGCAACGCTGTACAATGTCGATTGCAATGAAAAATAATGCTGCAACGGGGACAACGTATTATTTTTAATGAGTTTTTTTTCAAAATTATTTCGGCACTACTACTACTACATTGCATTGCAGTTGCATTATATATATTACATATATATTAAGAATGCTGTGCCGGCTTGTAGACAAAATTGCGGCGCCACATCTCCCTATCACTCATGACATTTCCTAAATCATCCGTAACTTCAAGGCCAGTGACCTTTAAGAGGCGTCTCAAGAAAGTCATGGGCTGTCCACCATGCTTATTCACACCCTGAGGCCGCCAAAACATAAGATTATGCACTGGCTGGTCCTGGAGCGCTAGCATACTCTGCCCACTCCCATTGGCTACTCCGTTTATCCCAGGATCAACGGTGTAGTAGTGAGGACAAAGTAGCAGCAATCTTCCCGGGTTTTGACTCTGTCAGATTACGGTAGTTCTTGCGCACTTTGCCCGTAGACTTATTGGAGCGCCTGCCCATAGACTTATTGGAGCGCCTGCCCGTAGACTTATTGGAGCGCCTGCCCGTAGACTTATTGGAGCGCCTGCCCGTAGACTTATTGGAGCGCCTGCCCGTAGACTTATTGGAGCGCCTGCCCGTAGACTTATTGGAGCGCCTGCCCGTAGACTTATTGGAGCGCATGCCCGTAGACTTATTGGAGCGCCTGCCCGTAGACTTATTGGAGCGCCTGCCCGTAGACTTATTGGAGCGCCTGCCCGTAGACTTATTGGAGCGCCTGCCCGTAGACTTATTGGAGCGCCTGCCCGTAGACTTATTGGAGCGCCTGCCCGTAGACTTATTGGAGCGCCTGCCCGTAGACTTATTGGAGCGCCTGCCCGTAGACTTATTGGAGCGCCTGCCCGTAGACTTATTGGAGCGCCTGCCCGTAGACTTATTGGAGCGCCTGCCCGTAGACTTATTGGAGCGCCTGCCCGTAGACTTATTGGAGCGCCTGCCCGTAGACTTATTGGAGCGCCTGCCCGTAGACTTATTGGAGCGCCTGCCCGTAGACTTATTGGAGCGCCTGCCCGTAGACTTATTGGAGCGCCTGCCCGTAGACTTATTGGAGCGCCTGCCCGTAGACTTATTGGAGCGCCTGCCCGTAGACTTATTGGAGCGCCTGCCCGTAGACTTATTGGAGCGCCTGCCCGTAGACTTATTGGAGCGCCCTCGGTTAATCCTCTAAGTCATAGTCAGTTTGTTATTCAAATCAATCTTTTAGTTAATCAATATTCGAAGTAAATAATCAATATTTGTTATATTCGAATCAATAGTTATTGTAAGTCAATGATTAATGAATCATTTTTAATTATTGGGAAGGTATGCTATAGCTTCACCTACTATATGGCTCGCCCCACAAGCAAAGCTACGAGGAATCATGGTTTAATTGACAAAATATCTTGTCATTTGCTTACCCAGATAAATGGCTGCTTTGCCCAGATAATCCTATAAACTGCTCAAGAAAAACAAACATTTACTATCTGGTCAATATGACCACATAACTTGGCTACTAATTTGCCTAGATATATGCCTGATCTGTTTAGATGATTGTATAAATTGTCATAAAATAAACTACAAAGATATGTTAAATATTTTACCAAGATATAATGTCCAGATATGTTGCAAAGATATCAGTAAGCTATTTGCCGAAGTCTTGGACATCCTATTTGCCCCCGATTTTATCCCGATGTAATCCATAATAGTGGGGGTTGGTGGCGCATTTTTATTTGCTGAGTCAGCCCCCGGGGCAAATACCACACCCTGGTTTGCCAGGGTGCATGTAAAGAGCGGACTGCGGACTACGGACTACGGACTGCGGATTGTCAATTAAAAGCCCAAATATGCGCGGTCAATTTGAATTATAGCATTATAATGTAAGAATCCGCTCTTTGTTGTCTGGACAAACGGCGGACTGAAGCCAGAAAATTGTAACCTGATTGGCTCAATCATTTACATAGGCCCAAAGGGAACTTTCCTGAATCCTCTTATTGGCTTAAATGTTTTCATTGTGACACAGAGATGGAAACCTATTATTTTGAAAACCTATTATGTAGGCAGTAGGAAGAACTCTTGAACTTTCAATTGATGTCCGAATATTTGCTCTTTTATATTTGCGAACAGACCACTGTGACATGAACTCTAAAGGCAGGAAGTATATAAAAATATTTATTGAAATAAATAATCTGAAAATCCGTAGAATGTTGATTATATAGTAGGCCCTTAATCAACAGTCCACGTAATTACTGTATAGGATAATTATTTCCTGTATTACAGTGTTGCACAATGGTAAACATTTAAAAGCCAAATGGGATGATTCATTCTTTAAGTTCCCTTTCAGCTTCAGCCTATGTACATGATTGAGACAATCAGGTTACAATTTACCGGCTTCAGTCCGCCATTTGTCCAGACTACTACTACTAGGATCGG